>OX155972.1:23245863-23308038 GCA_944548615.1 Micropterix aruncella
TATATATATATATATATATATATATATATATATATATATATATATATATATATATATATATATATATATATATATATATATATATATATATATATATATATATATATATATATATATATATATATATATATATATATATATATATATATATATATATATAATAAAATTAGTAAAAGCTACTTAAAAAGTAGCGAAGGAAATCCCAGCTTGTATTGGGAAATGCTTATGTTTGAATGAGATATACTTACGGATGTGCACGACTTTCGACGGTGCAATGTAAGTTTAAAGGTCCTTTTGCAGTCGACCAACGATCACTATTCATCCATATATCTCATAAATAGGGGCTTATCCTTATGCAACACAAAATGCCTTCAATTGAGACGAATTAAGCGAAAAAAATAAAAAAATAAACTATTGATCACTTCGGCAAAGCCGTTTTCTAAATGAAAGTGACATTACGAAATAATTCAAATTTCGAATGCTACTAACATTTAAAATATGATACAATTGGCTGAGTTTGTTATCAACGAGCCATTAAATCGAAATAAAAATAAAAAACCTCCATATGCTCAATGAAATGAAAGAAGAAACTTCAATCTTAATTTCTGGCAGAGGAGTTTAAAATAAAGATTGTATAATGTTATCAAAATTATACAATCTTTATTTTTGATAACATTTTGATAACATTATACAATCTTTATTTTAAACTCCTATCTATATATATATATATATATATATATATATATATACATATATACATATATATATATATATATATATATATATATATATATATATATATATATATATATATATATATATATATATATATATATATATATATATATATATATATATATATATATATATATATATATATATATATATATATATATATATATATATATATATATATATATATATATATATATATATATATATATATATATATATATATATATATATATATATATATATATATATATATATATATATAATACTCGTATCATATTCGCAATCCTTTCAAACCTGTCAATTTGTCTGAAAGTTAATATTCTCTTAATATTCGGATTCCCCACATATTGGCTGTCAAAAGGGGGCTTTAATATTAAAGGAGCGACTCTCTAAGGGTGATGGAATATAAGGCGGTATCCGGCGCAAGATGACGCTGTCATGGTAGGATGATTGATGAGAGATAAATATGATACAGTCCTTGAAAACAAAGAACCAGCCTTAAAAGTGATCGAATATAATAACTATGTTATCTGAAAAGGTTCACTGTTGTTTTACGATGAAATTGTATTGAGTTAAAAATTGTTTGATTATTAAATATGGCTTATAACGAGCAGGGATCGACGACCAGGGATAAATTACTCCAAAGGGGGAAAATATATTTTTTTGGAAATAATCAAATCGCTATTTTGCTCTAATATCAAAATCTCTCAAATTCGACGCCGTCGTTTAAAATATATTTTAAAAAATAAGCAAACGTGACCAATATGGTCGCTTGCGTAAGGTATATATTCAATCTGCGAAATATGACCATACTTCGGAGTACCGTGCAAAATTGCAATGGCTTTGGATAAGGGACCGGAGAAATTTGAACAACATTTCACTACCCTACATCTCCCTTCTACCTACGAGGCTTTTACCGAGTTATAAAGTCATGGGCTCCTACTTCGTTAAAGTCAAAATAATAACCTAAAAATATCACAAATCACTATATTTTTGTCCTACTCCTTCTCCGTACATGCAGCCTGGCTATGGGATCAGCTTCTCCAGCTATTAGAGGCGCTGGCTTGCTTACCACCTTTAAGCAGTCATTTGATAAACCCATCTTTTGACCACAAATTCTATCCTTATCCTTATCCCTTGCTTTTTCTTGCTTAATTTTAGCAGTTGATTTATTTATATAGTAATATAGGTATGTATATATGTATTTATGTCTTATTCGAATATTTAATTATTTATTTACTTTTGTCTTAGATATGTATAAAATGCATAACTTTGCTTATAATTTAAAATCTCATCTTAAATTTTGTGATATCTTATAGTACTCCAATTTTCTCTACTCTTCTTGTCACATCAACATGTCGGTCGACTAAAAGATATTGCCCATTTAGCAATAAGCTTTTTTGATGACGCGCTGTGAAAAAAGATTTTTTTTCGAAATTGCAACCAAAGTTATATTATTATTCTCATACAATAAGTTGGACCTCAAAAATTGCATCCGAAGTAGCAGTTTTTATATTACAAAGACAAGAGAAATGTAATGATTTATAGTTTTTACAGAGACCTTTTATCTATCTTTTTATGCATAATCGATGTGTCTTTGAATCTTATGACCTAGGGTGTCCGTATTACCGGCTACCGGATTAATAGCTCAAAGTCAGCTAATGCCGTTACTAGACTGCGTATAGGCCACTATAAAAATTGACTTGGCAGCAAACGTTGGTTTATACGACTATTTTTTTTCTAATATATTACAATGCAATGTTTCCCGCTGAACGTTCCGTCGATCCACAGAACTCGTCGTTGTGATGTCTTCCGCCCGCCGCATTGTTCAACCAATAACGCTCTATTCTCGCCGGTGCCCCGTATAATGCACTCATATGTGAAAATCGTAAATTGCTTTGATGGTATGCTTCTAAGTAAATCACAATTCAAGCAACTCGCCTCTGCAAAAATAACGGACTAAAAAAAAAAAACACCAAACGGAAATTAAAATAAAATATTTAAGTTATTAGAAGAGTATAACAAAATAGGTAAATTATCAATAAGTAGAAAACGTTTTTAGATTTATATCAAATAACTTAATGTAATATTATCTCTAGTACGTAACACTGATGTAAATCTGTTGTTTTTTCAAATAAGGAGTAAAAAAAAAAAAGCATGGCTGTTATATAGAAGAATTCATGTTGATACCAACAATAGGGACCGGGTGCCAAGTTCAACTGATTTTCGACTAGAATTTGCTGAGACATTAGTAAAATATAAAAAAACGAACCGACAAAAAGAGAAAACGGCCATGTGACTATGTTCTACCGAAAGAAGTAAGATTGGATCTATTAGGATACTGACCTATGTGGACTGAAAAAAGGGCGAGATGCAAACTCCCAGGATGTAAAGGAATAGCCCAAGATGAAAGTCAGAAATGTGGTGTAGCCTTGGGTTTTAATAAGAATAATAACTGTTTTCAAACATTTCAATCTTCCTAACTTTTGGTAAGTTTTGGCTCCATGATGCGCATGCAGAAATGTACACCAGAAATAATACACCATGTTTTTTTTCCAAAATGATTATTTTTTCTAAAGTATGATTTCTTTCAATATTTTTCCCATTATCTATATTTGTCGTATCAACTGGCAAATCATTGGCAATAAAAAATTCCTCGCGCCGTAAAGGATTAAAAATAATATGAAATATGACTGCATCGACTGATTGTAGGTATTTATAATTATTTTCATTTTATTTTTCATAGAATATCTGTGGTTTATATATTTATCCATATCGATTATTATAGATACATGTACATTTCCGGATTGTACTCAATCAGACCTTTCATTTGACACTAAACACGATTTCTTTATGATAATTTATTGGCATTTGAAAATTTTGATATTTAGACAACTACTTACTTAATATTTGGACAATTAAGGTATTCGATGACACTCGGGATAATATAACGACTTTAACAATACCACATACTTCTAAATCGGTTTAAGAGTTTAGAAATTATGGTTGAATAAAATACGGAAAATATACATAGCTGGAACGGAAACGGAAATATACAACCCTGGAATATAGTACTCTGTTTTTTGTTGCAATAGGCTTACCGTATTGTAATCTGTTCTGTGTACATTTAAAAAAATAACAAGCAATAAGTCCGTTATTGTACGCTAAATATTTGTATATAGAAATTTTTCCTTTCATTTCATTTCATTATCATTGAAAGATACTGGCACGGCATCGATTTCCAAGTCGACTTGGTCAATTCCAAAATCGCCGGATTAATCGACGGCCGATCGCCGTATTGTTCCAGGACCCGATCGAACGAGCAATTATCGTCCCGCCGTTCAGTGCAATTGTCGCCTTATTTCGCTTGCATCGGCACTAAGTATCGCAGCGAATGCGCCCGTATTGCCGACTCTAGCGGACTAAGTCGCTAACAAAAGCCTGTAATTCACCACTTCAGCAATTACGAACCGTATTGTGTCTGTAATTCATCGTCTTACCGGAGCAGAACAAAAAGAAATAGATATATTTGATCATATCAGTATCGATGATGATTATATTGATTATCTTGTCCTTAAAACGAGAACTGCATTTCCTCAGCGGCATCATCTTTTTATGGCTCCTCAAGCCTACAATAAAGCTGAAAATTGTATTAAATCTGTAAAAAGCAACATTATTTTAAAGAAGCAAATTAATAATGGCTTTTAAATATATAAGGTTCAAACGCTACTTTTCCGTATTGAAAAACAGGAAATTGCAACCTATTATAATATTAGGTTTTCTTGTATTTTAATTAACTTAAGTGTATGAGATGTGCCCTATTTTTATTTTTTTTTTGTAATCCCCATATACGTGTTTTAGATTCGATGTATGTGATATAATTTACATATGTATTATGTGACAGATATTTAACCATATCTGAATATTTTATCTGACTATATATTCATGTAATAATTTTGAATATTTAATATTGTTGACTATCTATTAAGTCACATTCGTTTATTTTTAAAATTTATAATATACTGAATAAGTATAATTTAATGTCTTTTAATATACCTAATTTCTACGGCTGTTAATATAAAATGTACTTAAGTATCAACATTTCTGAATAATTTATTATTTAAAAATTTCTCTTATTATTTAAAAAGAGTTAGCCGTATTATTAAGTTGTTAGAAAATCGCTCGTTGCAACCTCTGTACGTTGTTGATCGCTAGATGATTATTTCAGTTCGTTCAATACGAAATTATTTGCCTACCTGCATTATGACATAGTAAAATAAGAACAGTATAGTATCTCCATAGTACGCACCGATTTCGCACTCATACAAGCGGCCGTTGTCCGTAGGTACGCTACCACTACATAGATTCTCGGGTGCCTCGGTGCTAGCCAGTCAGGGCTATCGCGTGACAGCTAAGTATACACAAGTGGAATGTTTTCTTTACAGGCTGTAATGCAACCTATCTGAAATTACATTTTCGAGTATTTACATTTACGTTACGAAATTACATTTACGAGGTAACGTTTATTTTTCATTTGCGTAGGTAAGTATGTGACTAGGTAAGTAGGTGCATATGTATGTAAGTGCGTAGGTAGGAAGGTAGATGCGTTTCTGTTAAGTACCTACTTTAACTTAGCAAAATGTAGGATTTTGAACACATGCCAAATGTAGGTATTTTGAACATAAACCAAAAATACATAAACGTACATAATAATTATAAAGAATTTCATTTCTGCTTTAATGGGATCACAACTTGTCAATTGTGTATTTTTTGTGGCAACCCTGGTAATTCGACAAAGCGTAGGTACTTATTTCGAAAACGGGCTCGAGATGTCCTACTGATGTTATTTTATTATGATTATGACTAGCAATTTTATAGTGATGAATGCGATACGATGATCAAGTCTATATGGCAAAAGAGGGGATTCGCGTTTGTAGATTTTAGTCTGCTGTATAGATAATTATTTGAAATATTTAAATAAATATGCTTTCTTCAATATTTCTTTAGACACAACTCTATCGAATATCTTTATAACATCAATTTTTAAAATTCCACTTTGACGGCCTGTATCTCATAAAAGAAGGGTCGTAGAATATTTTGAGTTATAATTTCAGACTTGATTTCATTATCTTTTGGGAAATTTAGTCCCGAAGTTTGTAATACTAATTTTGAAACATCATGTATATTTTGAAATAAGTACCTAGTGGGTATTATTTGATAAAGACATAAACAATTTAAGAGCGTGTTAGCATTTTTCATGCGTAAATCAAGAAATTAGTAGTTTTTGAAGTGATTTTGGTCACATAATTAATCGGTTTAGCTTCTTTTGACTTCAGTCATCTTAATCACCATATATATTTATTTTACCTCTATTGGATAATTAATATAAAATTAGATAATTGACTTAGTAAACAGCGGATTTCGAAAGCGCGATTTCTGGATGACGCGCGAAGACTCAATTTTGAAGTAAAATTACACCAATTATTATTACTAGGTAAGAAGGTAAGAAATATTAATTTGAAGGAACATATCCCGAAATTTAAAACGTATTAAGAAAAGTTCGATTTTAACATCATACACTTGTATTTTTATCATGTCTAAGAAAGTCAAAAATCTAGAAATTGACTAAAAGAAAATACGTTATATCTCATAATCTAGAAGTAATTTGACAACATAAATAATTTTATACGTAAGAAAAAAGATTGTATTATAAATATGTAAAAAAGAAAAAAAATCCGTCTTCATCTTTTATGATAATAATTTTTCAAAGTAAGTATAAAATCGTGTGCCTCGAACGGCCTATAATCATTCGCTCTCTGACGCTCGTCGATGCAGGGTCTATGTCGGTTGATCTTCCGCCGCCGCGCAAGTGCCGCGCGTGATATTTACGTAAATTATAGTGTGACTAAATAATTGTGATACCGAAGTATTCTGTATTTTATTTGTGAATCTGAACGAGACTATTCATGTAAGCAATATTTTGATTAATAGTGGACTAAGTATATTAATAGCTGTATTTAAATTATATTTTTTTTCTACAAACGTGTTATTATTCTACTTACAGAACATGGGTAGAAAAGAAAGGAAATATTATTATGGATCAAAGAAATCCGTGATGTCACAAAAACGTAACATGATTAATAATTTGCAGAAGGCAAGAGAATCTGCGTAAGTACCTATTTAATTTTTAACATGGTGTCAATGTAAGTTATTGTTTTTGTAACCAACATAATACTCGTAGTCAAGTAAATGACAAATCCACTGGCGATCACCCATCAACCGTAACAGTTTATTTTTACCCGACTACGGAAGAGTCAAAAGGAGGGTTATGATTTTAGCAGCCTATGTAAGCATGTAGGTATGTATATATATGTATACTAGCTGCGCCCAGCGGTTTGACCCGCGTGGTGATGGAAAATTGTGATAATGATGATAGAAAACCATATATCTTTATAAATTATAGACTATGTGTTATTCTGATGTGTAAGCTATATTATTGAAAAGTTTCATCAAAATCCATTCAGTAGTTTTTGCGTGAAAGAGTAACAAACATCCATACATACATACAAACTTTCGCGTTTATAATATTAGTAGGATAGTAGGATAGAATTTAAATTTCGAATGTCAATTTCTTAGATTTTTTTCCTACTTACTTGACCGTTATCGTTATATTTTAGATAATTCACGCTATATCTTTATAAATTATAGCCTATGAATTATTCTGATGTGTAAGCTATATTATTGAAAAGTTTCATCAAAATCCATTCAGTAGTTTTTGCGTGAAAGAGTAACAAACATCCATACATACATACAAACTTTCGTGTTTATAATATTAGTAGGATAGTAGGATAGAATTTAAATTTCGAATGTAAATTTCTTAAATTTTTTTCCTACTTACTTGACAGTTATCGGTATATTTTAGATAATTCACACTATATTTTTATAAATTATAGCCTATGTGTTATACTGATGTGTAAGCTATGTTATTGTAAAGTTTCATCAAAATCCATTCAGTAGTTTTTGCGTGAAAGAGTAACAAACATCCATACATACATACAAACTTTCGCGTTTATAATATTAGTAGGATGTAAGTATGTATTTTAATCTGTTCCCTCATATCTCCAAAACTTCTAGTCGTATTTTGACAATCGAGGAAATGTGAGATTCGAGACATTAAATGATCTCAAACATTATCAATAAGTTTGATATTATCAATAAGTAAAACTACGTAATAAGACAAATAATTACTTAAAAACTAACAATAGTAGATTTTAAATGTAGACACCTAGTTATTAAATTACCTTAATTTATCATTATACTAATGCTCCCTGGATTAAATATTTTTTTATTATGTGATTCGTTAATAATCTATATATTGCAGTTTAAAAACTTGCATTAGCTAAACCAATTTCAATAGATCTTGTAATATCTCAGAAGTTGGGGTTACCATTTTTACGTAACTATTTACAGTAACTATTAATTAATGTTTGGCAGTAAGTCAATAATTACTTAATTAGAGTACTCAAAGAAATTACAAAATGGTCATTAGTGATAGTATAAAATGACCGCGATGTCCAAATCATTATTATTTATACCATCACTAACGACCATTTCGTAATTTCTTTGTGTACCCTAATTAAGTAATTATTCACTTACTGTCAATCATTAATTAATAGTTACGTAATAATGATAACACTTACTTCTGAGGCATTACAAGATCTATTGAAATTGGTTTAGCTAATACAAGTTTTTAAACAAACAATTGAAATATATAGATTATTAACGAATCACATAATTTAAAAAACATACATAATGGCAACATATACCGGACAATCGTGTTTGGTATTATCGTGCAAGTATCGTGTTTGGTATATGAGTACATTTCGAAAATATGTACTGATTTCGAAATGTACTCAATGAGTACATTTCAAAAATATGTACTGAAAACCCCGAAAATATGTTAGTAGGTTTTAGTTCTTTTAACTTTTTACTTGTTTAGAATGCATTACTATTAATAACTTGTTGAAATATAAGAGTTAGGTACACCGGAATGAAATATTGTTATTTTTTATTCTGCGGATTCCCTAATTTTCTTAATAATCGTCTTTTGTTTTTTTTTCAGATCAAAATTAAGAGAATCTTTAATAAATACTAAAACCCCCAATGCGCCCTCAACTGGAACTTCTGCATCGCCTCCTACTAATATATCGTAAGTTGCAAATTGTAGTTGTTTTTAATCTACTAAGTGAACTTTTATTTTGTTTTATTTTCTTTAATGTCAGCAATTTTATTTGTAGGATTGAAAACATGGATATCGATTTTATTGAAGAAAGAAACCTTAATTTGCATCATCCATATTTGTATAAATTTAATTAAAATACATAATTAATCTATTTTGGACAGTCTTTTTATTTTCTTCGTAAACTTTAGTTATTTACTTATTAACTAAAAATATAGGTACGCCATAGCTACAGATCAAGATCGTTTAGTCGCCGTAACGTTGCAACTGTGTCCCTTACGTGAGGAAAAACCCACACAGGCGCACTCACCTCGCGCGTCGAGCGGTAAATACCTAAAACCCGAGTGCCTAGATTTGGGACAACGCTCTTAACAAATATACTTTTATTTTACTCCTACAACACGACGTAGCCCATTTTGTAGTTATTTTTTTAAGCAACCGCCTAAAGTCAGTTGATAGTATTTGAGTCGATAATTTCTATAGCTTTACGTACGTTTATAATAAAAACCCCATTTTTTTGTATATTATGGCGAAAACGTTGCAACCGCCGACAATAGTTTAACTTGAACTTTTAATCAGGTCAACCCTTCCCAAAGAGATAATATGCTTAAATCCTTCTATAAGCCCTTTGCTACTTGCCAGGAAAGTTTTAGTGTGACACAAACGATTTTTTAAAGTTTATATGTATTTTCTTTTTATTCACCGCTATAGAGCAATTGCTTATAAATATCCCAAAAAATAATAAGAATTACGAATTGTTACCATATTAATAACCACATCATCACCATATTTTTATTAAATATACTGGCATGGCATAGAGTTGGGTCGAAATGACATTGTACAATTTCCGTTGAAATATCTTTTAAAAATCATTTTTTAAATTCAAACTTGTCGGCCTGGATCACATATAAAAAAAAGTCGTAGAATATTTTGAGTTATAATTTCAGTCTTGATTATATTATCTTTTGGGGAATTACCTGTCGAAATTTGTAAGACTAATTTGTAAACATCTTGTATATTTTGATACAGGTACATAGTTGCTGTTATTTGATAAGGGAATAAACAATTCCACGACTGAATTTTGATTTTATCCCAGTAGGGCTAAAATCAAAATACGTAAAATACGCAAAATACGCTAAAATCAAAATATGTATGCAGATTGGGCTAGTACGTGCTGTGCACGTACAAGCCCAATCTGCATACATAATCCAATTGTGAAGCAACCACATAGACACACAGCCACACCCGTTGGCAGTATTCGCGTCGATAATTTTTATTTTTTTTACGCAGGAGAGAAGGGGGCATAGTGGGGTACTTAAAAAACTCCAACAAAACTCCAACATACCCATAGGATAAAATGTAATTAATAAACTATACATTTTAACTCAATATTATGGTTTAACGCATTGCGAATGACTATGAATGTAATTTCTCAAATACCCCTTAAGTCCCCTAACGCCGGTCGCACCTAGCGTCGGACACGAATAGTATCTCGACAAGTCGCGCCGCGATCGATACAAAGACGGGTGAAAAGGGTACGGGGAAGCGTACGCTTTTCCTTTTCCTACGTCTTTGTATCGATCGCATCGCGACTTGTTGAGATACCATTAGTGTCCGACGCTAGGTGCCGTCCGGCGTTGGGGGACTTCCCCCTAATCGTACATGTAAAATTGCATTTGCCCCGCTACGCCCCGTATATGGGGTAAATTGGCAGTACCCAGCGGTACTTTCAAAACCAAACACAAACTGACGCCATCTTACCTTTTTCACAAACAATTTTCTATTTTAAATAAGGAAATCCAGAAGGCAACTTCTACAAAGCGAATTATTACCCTCCACAGTACATAATAAATTTGGGAAACAATTGCTGTTTAATTTCACGAGTTTTTTATGAAAACTCTGCTTTTGAGACTATTGTTTATAAAGCATAAACGGCTGTCGAAATGGCGTGGATCGCTCGTGAAGGTCACGCGCCGACTGGCGACCAATCAAAGCGAGCCATTTGACACTTTGCACGGCGTTTCGTTCAAGCCGCATGAGGCATGCCCCGCTATGCCCCGCTACCCTACCATGCCGCTGTCCTCTACGTTAAACCGTACATTTTTTTGCGTACATCAAATAAATGTTTCTTAATAGATTTTTAAATCCTATCAGATTTTCAATTTGTCTCAGGGGCAAAGGCACAGAGATCCATATTCGAGCCACTTGCACTGCAAAGACTTAGGCATGAAAGTTGATGAATGGTCAGGTACAGCCAATAATAGATTTTCCTGAGAGCGTAATGAAAGGTTATGAGATGAAAGCGGATATAAGATATTATACAAATAAGAAGGCATGTTTGAATGAAGTACCCGAAATAGTAGGCATTGACATTGTCTAATGGGGAGCTACTCCATTTGACTACGAAAGGTCGATATGTCATCAAATTTCTTCAGGAAATAAACATATCTAATATACACGTTCATAAGTCATTACATATTGAATCTAAACCTATGAAGTTGCTGTTCTATAAATAAAATTTAAAGCCAAAGATTTTGTATTAAAAATATATGTATTTAATTAATAGAAGTAGTTCCCCTATTATCAACGCAGATTTGTCGTTTTCATGGGAGTTGTTTAATTCTTCTGCTGTAAAACTTTCGTAAACGGGAACCAATGAAGGCATTTTTCACCGACTCTTCAATGAAAACTCCATTGGGGCAATGTCTGGTAAGCATGGTGAATGAACAAGAGTCTCCAGTTGCAACTCCTGCAATTTTTCGATTGTTTGCAGTAAACTCGGTGGCTATGGTGATTCTTAAGAAAGAATCATTGAATAAACATAACTTGAATAAAAAAAATATTTGAGTTCGAAATTCCAACTCAAACCCAAGCTATCCAAGTTCAAAGTGGCCAGAGTGAAAAAATAGCAAATACCTAGGATCCAATAGCTTTTTTACGTAAAATGATATTTTATTTTTCCATTTTGCAAATATTATTATGCCCTCCAAAGCTGCCACAAATATTTAGGGTGTATGCAGGTCCATTTAGGTGAGGGCTCGTCTGAACAGTATCAAATGTCATGTGAGCTTCCCTTTTCTGATGTGATTAGTAAATTATTTATGTAAAATTTTGTTACGAGCCCCATTTTTAGTAGCCAACGATACAAACAGATGAAGAGGATCTAGGAAAAAGTCTGTTAATATAATTTTTAAACCAATTATACCTACAAAATCTGCTCTGACAGCAGAGCAGCATTGGATGCTCTGGCTAAAACCACTACAGAATATTCTGTGGTCTGGGACTGTATGAAAGAGCTCAACAAATTGGGAAAAGCCAACAAAATACCCTTAATATGGACACCGGGTCTTCTAGGCATACCATGCAACGAAGAGGCCGAAAGACTGGCAAAACTGGGCTCACTGGTATGCCCGGTGGAGCCAGTTATTGGGGTCCCCTTTACGGTAAGAAAATCATCAGGGTTTGCTTGGAGCAGGAACATCGGGCATCCTGGAAACAGAGCCAAGGATGTCGCCAGGCAAAAGCCATGATTGAGCAACCACTTCCTAAGAAAATCAAAGCCTAACTTGACATGAGCAAGAAGAACCTTAGAATTATTATCGGTATCCTTACCGGATAAACGACCCTTAGAGCACGTCTATTCAACCTTGGCTTGACCGAGAGCAAGGACTGCCGAATATGTGGCAAAGAACCTGAAGATAGCATTCACATCGTTGGTCGCTGCCCAGGCCTCACCGTATAAAGACACAGTTTACTGGGACGAGCTTTTCCCGAACCCAGCGATATGCCCAGCGATATGACTTGTGGCTCAGTCATCTGTATGGACTGGTAAGCAATACCGGGCTACTAGCAGACCACTGACCCAACCACAAAGTGGGTAGTTACAAAAGATCTTATAGATGCAGGTGACATTAAGGGCTGGAAACAAGCCCCCCACTTCGTTTACTACTATTATTACATACCTACAAAATGTTTGCATAAGCTTTATAATATGAACTAAGAAAGTATGACCATATTACGGAGACCAAGAAATTGCGACCATATTCAGAAAGAGACTTCACTGGCTGACGACCCGAAAGATACTACGAGAGATACGATTGTCCTCGGTTTGCTCTATAGAATCTTGGAAAGGAACCCCTCCGAGCTATCTCATAAACAAGTTCAGTGCTCTACAAGCTCGCGGGCGCCCTCTGAAATACGAAAACGACCTACTGTTCGCGATCCCTGGTCATAGGATTGATTTCTTCTCGTACCACTTCTCTGTACATGAAACCCGTCTCTCGAATACTTTATCCACACATGTAAGGACGGTGCTGTCCAGCACCGAGTTTGTATTGCTTTAAAAAAAGGCACAAAGACATGCGTTCATAAATTTCTTTTTATGGAATAATTAAAGAAGGAAAAATAACATTGCAAATAATAAAACATTTGCAAATAATATCATAATTGAATGTATACACAAAATTTGGTATCTGTGCTGCTGACCGTTGAGAAGTTCCCTCGTTGGAAGCCAACCCTGGGTGCCGCAGTCCTGTCTTAGTGAAAATTAGAACAGGCTGTCGTAATTGAACACATATACAAAATTTCACGTCTCTGCTGTCGACCGTTGGGGAGTTCCCTCATCGGGAATCAACCCTGGGTGTTGCAGCCATATCATTTTGAAATTAAGAAAAGGCTATCAGAACTAATGCGTATACATAATTTCGTGTCTGTGCTGTTAACCGTTGGGGAGTCCCCTCGTCAGAAAACCAACCATGGGTGTACAATCAGGTCATGTTTACCATAAAAAAATGCTGTATCATCTGAATTTAACTAACATGTAAATATTCATCTTCATATGATAATATTCAAGGATTCCTCTCAATTCCTCATAGATCCCACCATCCAAACAGGGTTTTGATAAAAATGGGACCATTTTGAAAGTATATCCTTTCAAATAAAAAAAGAATTTTTGAAATCGGTTCATAAATGACGAAGTTCTGGGGTAACAAACTTAAAATTAAAAAAGATGCAACTGAATTGATAACCTTCTCCTTTTTTTGAAGTCGGTTGGTAATCAAATTGAAGTGGAGAAATTTGCAAATTGAACCACAGAAACGAAATTTTTTATACGCATTCAATTATGATAGCCCGTTCTAAGTTTCACCATGACAGGGGTGCTACACCCAGGGTTGGCTTCCAACGAGGGGACTCCTCAATAGTCGACAGCACAAACACGAAATTCTGTATAGCATTCAATTATTATAGCCTGTTCTAATTTCCACCATGACATGGCTGCTGCACCTAGGGTTGATTCGACACAAATCATTTTAATAAAAGCTTGTTTTTTAAAATGTGTTTTTACTACATATTAACCCTTTATAGCTTCATGTGATATTTCTGTAACAAACTACTAATCGCCATAAAATCCCCCTAAATAAGGCACTAAATTCATTTAAGTTATTTGAATCCGTGTAGCACTACTGTACCCTACCACTTAGTATCGACAAAAAATCGTAGATAGCGTAACTTACCGACTTATGTGAGTTTAAAAGTTGCGAATTGATGAAAGTGATAAATTAGAACTAAGGCAGGTGTTGAATATGATAAAAAAAAATATAAAAAGTGTATACAATTGTGTTGTTTACGTGGAAACCTGTAGGTAAGAATATAATTTTATCCATTTCGTATTACCAATGCATATTTTTATCTTTTTTATATGACAAAAGTAAATTTGTATGTTTGTAACAGTCCTGTTACATTGAGTAATAATGGTAATGTAAGTTGTAAATAAAATATACAAGTATTGATGCTAAATTGCCACATTTTATTTCAGAACGGCGTCACGATCAAGAGTCTAAGGTCAACAAGCCTAACATCAAGAGTCGAAGGTCTTTAGAAGACGAAATTCAAGCCAAATAACATAAGGGCTCTGCGCAACATGTTCCTCCATTGGCATTAAGGCAGGACCAGGTAGGTCATTGGCCGATTTGGGTTGAAAAAAGGATACTTTGCAAGATTCCCAAGTGCACTGGCGTTTCACAAACAATTTGCGAAAAATGCATTGCAGCATTAGGTATGCTATAATAAACAAAATAATTGTTTCATTTTTTTCCATACAACATAAATGTTTTTTTATACGTTCAACTCAATGTTTTTTTCTATTTTTTTTATTTGTTGAGTGGGGCTTTTCTAAGGTCTTCATGAGCCTTGTAACTCTGCGACCATTGCTGATCTATTGTGCTCGCCACCTACTATAGTTCTGCGCTAAGCCTCGTGTCATTTAAGAACCGCAGCAGGCTTTTGGCGCCAGATTGTTTTACCTCCTCAGGTTGGAGGTAGTGACCACCCAGGTGGTTGTATCTTTTACGCATCAGCGGGCCACACTCGCACATGAGGTGCTGGGGAGTTTCCTCTGCCCCTTGGCAGAACCTGCACATTTTTGTGTCTTTGAGCTTGAGGTTGAACATGTGTTTGTTGAGGCCACAATGCCCCGTGAGCGCCCTTACCAGTATGCGTAGATTGTTCCTATTTAGCGATAGGGCCTCACGGGCCGTCTTACGGTCGTAAGGCTTAATAAGCGCTTTGGAATGATTCAACCCTGGCGTGTTGTTCCAGTGGTTGACGGATTGTTCTAAACACATTTGTTTGAGCATTAGGTTTGCAAGGCTTTTTGGTACGCCACAGCAAGGTTCAGGGCCGTGTAACGTTCCCTTTTCTCCCGTCCTAGCAAGTTCGTCGGCTTTTTCATTTCCCTCGATTCCTGCATGGCCGGGAACCCATCTTAGTATTACCCTGTTCTTTTCGCCCAGGGAATTCAGTAGTGATATGCAGTTTTGCACTAGCTTTGAATTAATGGTATTCGAGGCTAGTGCCATAAGAGCTGCTTTGCTATCCGAGTGGATATAGATACGGTGGTTGGCGTAGTCCTTTTGGAGGTTGATATCCGCACATTCAATAATGGCGTAAACCTCCGCTTGGAATATGGAGGCGTATTTTCCCAAGTTTACACTTCTTTCGAAGTTTGGTCGCTCTCCATATATACCACAGACTACGTCAAGTCCCGATTTGGACCCATCAGTATACCATTTAAGGCTACCGGCCTCCCATTGCAGTTGGCTTTTTAGCCAGTCGTCTCTGGGTGGCAGTTCCACTGTAAAAAGTTTTCCAAAGTTTAGGAGTGGGAGCATGGTGTCTGATACCATGTTGAGGGTTGGATTTTCACTGACTGAGTCAAGAACTGATCTTAGTGCTTGTGAGATCCAGTTTACCTTCTCTCGGGCAGATAGCTTGTACATGCTGGCTTTCGCCACCTGTTGCAAATGAATGTGTAGGGGCGGTAAGTTCAGCAGTGCATCTAGAGCTGCTCCAGGAGTGGAGGACATTGCGCCAGTTGTCATGAGGTACGCCGTCCTTTGGATATTGTTTAGTTTGGTAATCACAGTTTTCTGGTTGGCTTTGTTGCACCATACCACCGAGGCGTACGAGATTATCGGCCTCACAATGGCAGTGTATAGCCAGTGGGAGATCTTGGGGTTAAGGCCCCAGTTTTTCCCCGCCAGTCTTCTGCTTATACCCAAAGCACTTTTAGCTTTTTGAATTGTTTTATCTAGGTGGCTGTTCCAGGTGAGTCTCTGGTCGAGCGTGACTCCCAGATCTCAATGTTACAGTAATGTCACATTCCCTTAAATGTCAAATAAATGATTAATAACAATTATTTTTGATTTTCAGAGAAATACGTGTTTTTTTAATTGCCTAAACCTATCTGATTATCAACATTATTTTTTGTTTGAAGATCTTGGGCTACAAAGGGTTAACTTATTTAAATAGGTCTTTGCTGCGTACTATATACGACTAGATGGGACTCCTATTAGGTAACATGGGGTACTGTATTGATGGATTTTTGACGCAGTAAAATTAATCATTGATATTTTACCCTTGTAAAGGAGGCAGATATTTTACCAGGTAGATGGAACGCAAAGAGGCTGATTTACTTAGGTTGTCGAGTAAACTGAATGGTTAATAATGGCATCACGTCCACACTCGAAATTACATGACCCCCCCTCCGCCTCCTCTCTATCCCTCCCTCCCTCCCTCCCTCTCATTCTATAGTGAGGCGGCTGAAGTGGCGGATGAAGTTGGGGAACATCCTTAAAAGTTGTATGAGTTATAACTGCTTGCGAGGCGCTTTGGATGCAGGCCGCGAACGCGCGAAAATAGAAACGAGACACGGCGCAGTGCCGCCGACCATGAATATAAATTAAATACTCAGCATTTGCATCCGCGATTTTGCAAAATTTCGCACGACGATTAATATTACAGGCGCAACAGTAGTAGGCGCTGGTTCGCCCAATTTACTTATAGAGATTACTATTCGCTGGATTATTTATTTGCAGCTCCTAATACACTAAAAAAAATGGTCATCTGCGAGCAGGCGGCAAACTGCTGATGTTAGTTCGTTGAATACAACGCTGGTGGGGCGGCGGGATTGGCTTGCGGAAACTTTGAAAATGGTTACAAACTCTCTTCTATGTGAAACCCTCTTCTTAAAATGTCCCCAATCCCCATCGCCGAGCGCAAGGATGTAACGCAAGACTCCACAAACTCGTGTTTTCGTCTTTTACGATTTTGGCACAACGTTAAAAATCGACGCATTCGGCTTTTCGTCTTATTCGCTGACTCACTGTCAACTGACCGCTCCTTGTTCTTTTTCTTTGTTTTTTTTTTATTTTATTTTAGGCTTCGGCATTTCCCACAGTTCGGCCTTCCTGCTTTTTATGCGTCTCGGATGACCCGTCATGGTTTCATGAGGTCTGTTGATGATATTGTTGACCTCATCTTATCCGTCATTCCAATCTTCTCCACGCCGTATCTGTCCTTTCCCCGATATTCACAAACTCTATATAACCTTAGATACTTTGACATTATCTTCATACCGGTCCCAGATTGAGTTAGTTTTATTGCGACAATATCTCCGACTTTATGCGTCTGACTTTCTTTCAATAGTTCGTGTCTGATATATAATTCTCGCAAAATAAGTCCTCCGTCTTCTTAATACCAAAATGTCCATTTTCTTGACATTTCTCAATTAATTCAGTCTGCATCTTTTTCGGTATAACCAATTTCCATGCCTTATATTTCTTTAAATATTACCTAATTTTCCATTTGATTGCCATCAAATGTTCCAATTTGTCCAATAAATTCATCTTGGCTTTCAATTCATGGTCATTCTACTGTGCTTGTTTTGGTCTTTCTAAAACGCTGTAGTTAATAAAAAAAACATACGCCAGATTACGGTTTAAGCTATCGGCATGTTTGATTCTTACTCCAGGTCTATGCTCAACGTTATAGCCAAAGTCTTCAAGGAATAGTACCCATGTGGCAACTCTAGTAGCCACATCTTTCTTTTTAGTGCCATAAGAAATGCAGAGCGATTCGTCACAATTTTAGAATTTAAGCCCAATAAGTAAACTTCAAATTTGTGAGTCGAGAGCTTGCATAGTCGCCAGAACTTCTAATTAATAGCTATAATATTTTCTCTCGGCTTCTATAGTCGTTCGTCACCAATAGTAGACAGTGTGCATCTTCTGGTCAGTTTTATTAATTTTTTTTTTTTTTTTTATCTTTAGTATTACATGATTAAATTTCCTAGTATATTTTACATGATTTAGTCGTACATACAAAATGTAGAACCCTGGAAATTTACTAAAGGTGTGGCTTCGGCGGGATTTTATTACCTCACCAGACAGAGCCTGTATTGAGGTGATATTTAGTACTGCGTTCATCTGTCGGCTGTATAGGTAATTTCTGTAATTTTTTCAGTCCTGCAGGAAAAACACTATTCATTTTGTTAAACAGTCGAGGAGCAATGTAAGAAAAGTGTTTTTGTGCAAAACTTGTTCTCTTTTTTTGGATTAAGTGCTGTCTGGTTGTTGTTACTCGTGTTCCTTTATGGTGTGTTGAATATAGATAATAATTCTCATGATTATAGTAGTAGAGTAGAACTACCTTAGCGTATATTTGACGAACGTCAAGGTTACTCGGTACAAGGATACTCGATATTCTGCAAGGTTAACTACAAGGATACTCGATAACTACAAGGATACTCGATATTCATCTTTAAAAAATTGTAATTTCATCCAATTAATCTCCAGTACAAATTCTTCTTCTCGTCTTAGCACAACTTTTAGTTTCAATAGTCCTTCTGATTAATGTCTCAACGGAATAATAGGTACTATCGTCCATGTAGACTAAAGATGTTCCATCTAAAATTAAGTCTTTGAATATTGCATTAACCTAACCAATGAATGAAGTATGGAGTAGAACACAGAGACTGGCCGTGGGAATTAAATGGTTCTAAAATCTCGTGGAGATAGTTGATTCGAAGAGTACATAATAGACGAGAGCAGGTATATAAACATTTAGCGTACTGGAAACCTATACACTATACGACGAACCTATACCCATACGGGTACTATATATATATATATATATATATATATATATATATATATATATATATATATATATATATATATATATATATATATATATATATATATATATATATATATATATATATACCTATATATATATATATATATATATATATATATATATATATATATATTTCAATTTATTTTATTTCCAAAAAAATCTTAACAGATTGTAGAAACTTAATATTTAGGTACATTTAAATTACAGTATATTAGTTCGTTTTTACAATATTTAAATTTATCACCACGTACATACAGTTACTTCATTATTGCTTTTAGGGCATCCAAATCATTTTTAAGATTTATTTACTAAAACCATAAATTAAAATAATTGATAAAAATAATCAAGAAATTAAAATCAGAAAAAGTCAGAATAATTAAAAAATGCTACTTAAAATTGTCAAAGAAATGACCAAAAAATTTGAAAAATTATTTAAAATTAACAAACTCATCGATCGAGTAAAAAGCTTTGTCTAATAAGAATTCTTTAAGTAACTTTTTGAATAAGCTTTCCACTTGAATAGTTTTTAAACTTTCTGGTAGCCTGTTAAAGTAATATGATATGATAGTATATGATACTCATTACTTTATACGATGACTATAATTTATTAAATAGCCATTTTACTACCCTCGGGTGATATGGATCGATGAAATATGACGCCTTGTTAGCATTCACGTCTGCAAAACAAATTTCCCGAGAGTGGCTCGGAGGGATTAGTTTTAAGTTGGATGGCAAGCCTTCTACCGAGCAAACGACGCGTTTTACTCTGCCGCATTTACCTGTATATTGTATGTACCCACTAAACCTACGCAGTCTGATTGATCAATAGCAGAAACGATCATTATATGGCGACAAGAGAAAAGTATTCTTCTTTTAACAGCAACTCTCGTGCTGTTAAAAGAGGTTGGGTCACCCCAAGATTTTCCGGTCAATTAGCCAAGGACGTAATATTGTACCCCCGTAATAGTACCCCCAGGAAAGATTACTGTTTACAAACTCCCGCGCCAGTTAGTCGGAATGCACAATCGATTGACTGACGCCGCACGGTGCGCAAACTGTCCAGGAGCGCCCGAAGGTTGACTCCTAAGGAAGACTGGCCCGTAGGCCAGCGTCTCACCCGGGTTCGCACTTCTGCGTGGAGGCCGCCGGAGGGATGTTGACCCGTGCGTTTGACCGACCCTATACAACTGGGTCTTAGTGACTAAACTACAACAAGGCCCATTAGCTACGATCATTATTGTACAGATGAATTTTAGGGGTTTTGGATGTCAAAATTGCTTCATTGTTCTTAAGACAAAACAAAGAAGTTTATTTGCTTTTTCGAGAATTCCATGGAAGGGGTGATAAAATTAACATTTTTCTTCCGAGACAATTTCTAGGTCTCCTATGTAGTCGACTCTATTTAGTGAAATGCTATTGATAGAGTTGTTGGGTTTAAAATAATATTATTATTATGTTTTATAATTCTTTTATTCCGGATAATTATCTTTTAGAATCATAATATTACATAGAATCGCTTCATCATCATCATCACCCGGTAGACGTCCACTCTTGGACATAGGCCTCCCCAATAGAATTCCATGACTAGCGGTCTTGAGCCGCCTCCATCCACCTACTTCCTGCGACCTTGGCTATGTCATCTGAGTGTCATCTGACCCAGGCTATGGCTATGGCTATTTTAATTAAATTATACTATAAATGTATATATTTATTACATAGCTATATTTTTTTATAAAATTGGTATATTTAAGTGTATATACAGGTGGTGGGTCCAAATAATTTATTTTAAAAAAAAACACTTCATTTCTTAAAATTGCATAAAAATATGCACATCTAGAGACGGGCCAAATTATCGCCTAGTTAGATGTGCTATTGGCAGTAAAGGTCATGTAAGATGTGTTAAACCTCCCTATATTAATTATTAAATAATTTATATAATTATTATAAGATTACATGACCAATGAATGAACTGTATATCTAATCCTAAGTACCTAAATAAATAAAAATAAATCTGTCCATATTACAGGGGGGCCGTCCCACACTTCCTCTGCCGGTTTGTGGACGCTATTCGATAACCTTTTTCCCCAACGGTTGTCGGTTCTGCGAGCTATATGGCCTGCCCATTGCCATTTCAAATAGGTAATTTTACGATCTATATCAGTGACCTTGTTTTTTTGTGGATTTCCTAATTTCGGATCCTATTGCGTAGTAAAATAATACCCCTTGCACAGCTAGACATATTCTAGCTGGCTGCAAGGTGACCTTAGATCAAGGACGGTACACTTACCGCCATGACAAATTCCTCGCTGTTATTCGCGAGGTAATTAGACTCTCAGTGGCTCGGGCCAACAAGGGGTTTTTTTTTTTTGGTAGTAGTCTTTATTCATAAAAAACCTATGAAGTTTTTTATTTTTTTATGAATAAAGACTATGAATAAACCTACTTCATAGGTAGTAGTCTTTATTCATAAAAACATTTTTCGGATTAATATATAGCCTATGACACTGACAAATAACGTGGCTTTCTGATGGTAAAAGAATTTTCAAAACCGGTTCAGTAGATCCAGAGATTACTTCCTACAACCTCACAAAATGTTACCTCTTTATAATATTAGTATAGATAATGAATCACAACTAGCCTCTCAATCTATCTTGTAAAGAATATTAGCAAAGACAAACCCATCACGCCAAGTCTGTTTCCGAGGAGCATTTTTCTACCATTATGGGGTCATATATCAGAGTCCGCGGTAGTGGGCCACCGCGCATCAAATAAATTTCCCCAGCGAAGCAGCAGGTGTGACCGTTATTGCCTTGCTAAACTTTTTATTGCCAAAATGCTTCCTGAAAACGTCGTTCCGGCGACGAAATCGCCCCCCGTCGTTGTCTCCTATTGGATCATCTATTAGGAGGGCTTACAGTAGTTATGTAGAGGCGAAATAGGGAGCTTTTGGAAAACTCTCATCCAGAATTTGAATCTATGAATAATTTGTTTGTAAATCTAACACATGTTACAAGGGAGTTAATGGGCCCTTGCTGAGTTGGCCACGAAGACCCATTCTGTTCAGGGTTGGTCACACTCACGGGTCAACACCCGTCCGACGGCCTCCACGCATGAAGTGCGAGCCTTGGTCAGTTTCCCCTGGGAATCAAACTTCTGGCGCTCCTGGACGGTCTGCGCACCGTGCTGCGTAAGCCAATCGCCTGTGCACTCTGACTAACAACTTGGGTTGTCGACTACAACGGTCGAGCCCGTCACCACAGGGAGTTTTAACGATTAGTCGTTCTATCTACCTGGAGTGAGCGTAGAAGACTTTGGACAAAAACAATCCGTCGTCTAGCTACGCCACAACCCGTAAGAGACCAACGCCTTAACCGCGAGATAGCCAGTAATGTTACCTAGCGGGCCGACACTCGCGCCCTTGCTTCCAATTGTGACCAGATTTCTCCGGTCTCTCGATTGGTTCCGAGTTCGAGGTCGCTTGCGCGGTCCTCTCCCTTACGAAGCGGTGAAACGGTGTGCACCGAATCTGTCGCGGACCAAGGCGTCCTTTGCCCGACTCTGAACCGTGATCGGATGGCCAATGGCTATTTCAAGAGCAGTCGCCGTAAGGTACGTAACCACCCCCGCTCTATAGGAAACAATACAGTTCCCAGACTCCCCCGACTGTTAGTCAGAGTGCACAATCGATTGGCTTCCGCCGCACGGTGCGCAGACCGTCCAGGAGCGCCAGGGGTTTGATTCCCAGGAGAAACTGACCGCGGCCAGAGTCCTACCCAGGTTCGCGCCCCGTGCAAGGAGGCCGTCGGATGGGTGTTGACCCGTGAGTGTGACCGACCCTGAACACATGGGTCATCGTGCCCAACTCATCATGGGCCCGTTAGCTCCCTGACTCTGACTAACAGTTAAGAGTTTCAAGGCTATCTAGGTGAGGGCAGCAATCCCCGCCCACCGCCCGGGCAGTTATAACGACGAGGGTCGTCTTGTCTGCCCGAGATGTCGTGCTACGACAAACCTGCGCGTACCAGAATGGTAAAACGCGTAGGGGGTGAAATAGGGTAAACCACTCCCCCCCCCTCGTACCGCCCCGAGAACCCATTTATTCATAAGAAAGTATTAACAAAAAGAAAGATTTTGAAAAATATTACAAAATTAAAAATTTCACAAAAGAAAAAGAAAATATCAACAGATAGCGTGAATTTAGGAGCCGGTAAGCGTGGTAGAGGACGCCCTAGAACGATGATGGTGAAGGCGCACGGTCCGTGGGTAGGTCTCAGAGCAGCCACGGGGGGGAGGAATCCCTGGATCCTGCAAAGGACGAAACGCCCCTCGGGGCGGTAAAGAGACAGACACAAAGACGGGCACTTCGGGCTGGAAGTAGCCGCCGAATCATGCCACCAAGGAAGAGGGTACCCCCTGGGGGGTATCCCGATGCCTCATGCTTTCCCAAGAAGCCACCCAGTGCTCCACAAACTCGCCAAACGACTGGAAGCAGCTCCTACAACTGACCAAATCCGGGTACCAAATCGGAGAACGCCCAACGCACGCGCCCACTGCATCCATCAATTTCTCCCGTACAGCCGCTATAATTGGGCAAGACCAAATTACGTGTTCCGCAGTTTGGCGACCATACCCACAGGCGCACCGGGGGTCATCGGCAAGTCCAAAGTACTCTGACTAACATCTTGCGGTGTCGACTACAACGGGCGAGCCCGTCACCTCTGGAAGTTTTAACGATTAGTCTTTCTATCTCCCTGGAGTGAACGTAGAAGACTTGGGACAAAAACAGTCCACCATCTAGCTACGTCACAAGCCCGTAAGAGGCCAACGCCTTAACCGCGAGATAGCCAGGAATATTACCTGGCCTGGAAACGTCCATTTATCCCATAAGTCCAGTACAGTCCAAAATATCTCTTTATTTATCATACCAGCCAGATACTACTGGAAATAGTTTAGAAATGCTTGTTCTATCTCTGGGCTGAAAAGTCAGCTAGATCACACCGTTACAATAGGGTTCTCCAAGAAGGGCGGGTCGAGACTGGCAGTCTGTGGCGGCAATGTTGCTTTGGCGGTGTCTGTCCAATCTATTGTTTAAAATTGTCACTAGGGCCATGGCACATTACACGAAATCACCATGTCAAGTTACACGATTGAGCAGCATTATCAAAATAAATTATTATCGAAATAAGTATTCGTTAGTGCATGGTTATCTCTCACGCCCTCTGCAACCCCTCCCCCCCACGAAACCACAACCCCTTCCCTCGCTCGTCAACCCCCAGTAGTATTTTAGTACTATATTTGTAGTATTTTTCGTGGTAATACAATGGATTTCTCCTTATGGCGGAGTGTGGAAGTCAAATATCGCATCTAATAAGCTAGAGCTGCGTTTATCAAAATGAGCCAACTTTTATGCAACCGTAGTCTCAAACTCTCCACTAGACGCCGCCTGGTGCAGTGTTACATATTATCAGTCCTCTTGTACGGTGTAGAAACGTGGACACTAACCCAGACTTTGTGTAAAAGGTTAGAAACTTTCGAAATGTGGATTTACAGGAGAATACTGAAAATATAAAATCGAAGACTATCGCGGTTGTTTGACATTATAAATAGGATAGAAAACGAATTTACCGCGTGAAATTTGTAGCACCCGACGTTTCGGTGACGTTGCAGCCGCCGTTGTCCAGGGTAGACTGAAGAGCTGTCAATCCGTTGTTTTGCGGGTAGGTAGAGAAGGACGGCTCCCTACCATTTTTGGATGTCAAAGTGACGAGGAGAAGTGACAATACTCTCGGACATACGGTATATCGGAAGCCCACACATACGGACAGATATTTACATGCAAGCTCACACCATCATCCCTACCATCTACGATCAGTGCAAACGTCCCTCGTGAATCGAGCACGCGATCTATGCGACGTTGAGCATTTTCCGAAGGAGATGGAACATGTCAATGATGTCCTTAGGAAAAATGGTTACGGAAAATATCACGAGACACGCACACGATCTAATACAGACGAAACTCAGAAACCGAGCAGATCAAGAGCATTTTTACCATACGTCAAGGGCGTGACAGATCGAATAAGTAAGATGCTAAACAGATTCGATATAAAAACGATCTTCAAACCGACCCAAAATATAGCTCGATTTTTGAGGCCTGTAAAGGATGTAAAACCACTGCAAACCCCGGGTGTGTATAAAGTCGAATGCAGTTGCGGTCTAGCCTACGTTGGACAAACGAAACGGCCCATAGCCACGCGACTGTCAGAACACATCAAAGCTGTTTAAAACGTTCAGCGAGAAAAATCGGCGATCTGCGAACATATATTGGATAGCGGAAGTAACCACTGGATGCAGTTTCAAAATCCCATTGTGCTATCCAAAGAACAATTCTACTTTCCTCACATGATCCGGGAAGCCATTGAAATAAGAAGAACCCCGAACTTTAACAGAGATGACAGTTACAAACTCTCTTCTACGTGGAACCCTCTTCTTAAAATGTTCCCGCCGCCGAACGCCGAACGCAAAGACGTAAAACAGGATACAGTGAGTGATGTGTGCAAGACGGATTTTCAAAATTCCCGCGCTCCGAGCCCGGCCCCCCACCACCGTTATAACCTACGCAGTGGCGGAAGCGGTACGCGGCCTACCCGCAAAACAACGGATTGACAGCTCTTCAGTCTACCCTGGACAACGGCGGCTGCAACGTCACCGAAACGTCGGGTGCTACAAATTTCACGCGGTAAATTCGTTTTCTATCCTATTTATAATACTGAAAATATTTTGGACGGATAGAGTCACAAATGAGATGGTACTGCAAAGAATGCACAAAGGATTGGAAATACTGAAGACCACAAAGAGATGAAAATTACAAAACATGGGCCACATAATGCGTGGTAACAAATACCATCTTCTCGAATTAATCCTGCAAGGAAAGATGAAAGGCCGCCAAAGACCTGGCCGAAGAAGAACCCACTGGCTACAAAACCTCGTTGAATGGTTCAGCTCAAGCACCACCGAGTTGCCGCTACTCGAAGGGTTGCTACTTATTTTAGTTTTAGTTCACAAAGAATCGAAATCGGGCCAACTAATGGCGTTATCTTAATTAAATTAATTTTCTATTAACTATAGCAATATTTTCCGTTTAATGAACGGGCGATATATCTCATGTCTCTGCGTATTCAATTTGCATAGAGATGAGGCGATATCGCGTCGCTTTGGACTTAAATCACTGTGACCCAGCGCGAGCGACAGACGTACATAGACGCTATTGCTTGATGTTGTATCAGCTTGCGGACATGCAGGCCATAATGGAAATTAATGCGTTCACTTCCTATCTGAGGATAATAACCGAGGAATTACTACAATGTCTCATTTGCCCTAGCTATCCAGTGATATATTTGAATTTTATTACGGAGGAAACGTGATTTTCAGGGTGAAATGTCGTAAAAGCACCGTCGTTGTTTGCACAACCCTTCGGCTACGTAACGACCAAATTTGGTTGCACATCAGAACACTGTTGACTACGTAACAACCAATATTCGCGGCTTGCTCCCGGAGCGCACAGTAATATTATTTTCTAATTCGAATGCATCCTGAAATCCATACCAAATATCTCATTATTACCATAGATACATAGACGACCGCTAAAATTATTTTAGCGCGTCATTTCGCGAATATTTCTGGTAAAATTCCATTGTCAAACATCATCATTTTTTTTTTTCGAGAAATCATCAATTTTTTTATTGGTTTTTATGAGCTTTTATCTAAATATTTTTGTATGTAACTAAGCAAAACAAAATGCTACGTTTGATGGATAATCTAACATAGATCACGATAGTATTTACAATTATTAATGAACTTTTCCGTATTTTTCCGTAAAACAAGTACAAGTTAGAAATGCCGAGTTTTTATTTCACTTTTTCGATATTCTCATATTTATTCATAATTATCTAATTGTTTTACAAAATGAGATTTCAACATTCTATGTATTAAATTTCAATGTGATCATTCCACAGTTATTTTTTTATGCTTACTATAGTAGTTCCATAGTTATAGCACTTTTTGTCGAGCGCGGCGATATTGCAAGAAGTTCCAATAAATTGCCGCGGTCTGCCATGAAATTATGCCGCCACTCGAAGGGTTAATAAAAGTATGAATAGTTAATCATGCATTTGTAAACAAACGCAGAAGCTCACAATTTGGAACAGCTTTAAATGTATATAATGACTGTATTTTTAATGTAATTTTTCTCAAACCGTGTCTGATTTAATAATCTTATTTTTTGAATTCGATTGTTCCTCCAATATATAGTGGTTTAGAGAAGTTGGTAAGCCAGAAAGCTATACGGAGAACAGAATCAATTCAGCAAAATATATAAATCCGACGCTTGTTCGAGTTCCAATTCCACCCTTCACCGCTAAACAAGAATGAAGCTCGAACGTTACCATTCTCCGGAAACAAAGAGAGGGAACGGCCTATGGTAGGCGTTAACATCTTAATATGTCATTAATATATATTTATGCTGTGAATGTCAC
Organism: Micropterix aruncella; assembly: GCA_944548615.1. Classification (NCBI taxonomy): domain Eukaryota; kingdom Metazoa; phylum Arthropoda; class Insecta; order Lepidoptera; family Micropterigidae; genus Micropterix; species Micropterix aruncella. Next base: position 23,273,845 of record OX155972.1, read on the forward strand.
ACACAACCACAACGCTAATAGATAGCGATCCTGTTTCATGACGTTATTAGGACTAGAGAATTATCAGAAAAGGATTACATCGTAAGATTTTTTATTGACGTCTCATACAGCAGATGCCTAACTAGATTTTGTGATCCTGCAGATGACTTGTTTGAGTGGGTTTTGGAATTAGAAGGAGATCAAATTGACTATAGGTTTACTCTTTTCGAAATGGCTATTAATATCGCAATTATTTCAGTATAACCCAAGCACACATAATCACACGTAATCAGAGTTGCAATAAGAAGAACATTATTTTTAAACCGATTCTCTCTCAGAATTAGATTAAATTATACAGAAATTTAAATTTAATATCGTTTATCATTAAAAAATATCTTTATTTAATTAGGGTTGATTGATCCTGCCAGCAGTTATTGATTATATTTAGTGCTTCCCCTCTTTAGTCAAGAATTTTGTAACATCTACGGTACTCCGATTTAATATATTTTTACAAAGTGTCCGACTCGCTTCTTTCAATCGAATAATATATTACTCATAGGTAACAATATTGCAGCTTTAGTGATATTTTACCGAAAAAAATAGGAAAAAACAAAAAAAAATCTAATCAAAAACTTCTAATAGAGAGTCAATAAATATCAAGCAATTAATGTAAACTTTAATTTATAAGCCGTAATTTAAATTAATGGATTCGCGATCAAATATCGCGAACTCAAATACACATTATTCAAAGTGAAATTACTCAGAGTACACAACATTCTAAAAGAGACGTCAAAACCTACCTAAGTTTGTTTAAAAGCCCGCCGATGGGAAGGAAACTCAAACAGACATATAAATTGCTTCGCTTTCAGCTATCCTTAGACACGTTTACCTTCGCTAGAAGTTTCCTTTTTAAGTAATTGATATGTGGACAATTTTGCGTGAGTAAATCGTGGAGCATCAATTGCTGACGAATGGCAATTTCTAAAATCCTTGAATGATATGTTATTTACGGTTTTAAAAATATTTGATATAATTAAAAACACAACTGACGGTACAAAAATGTACTATACATAATTATCAGAAATAATTTGTGCGCGCAGAAAAGCACGTTTTTTAGCGAATAAAGTTCTTGTTGAGACAATATTCGTTGAAAAAAAACTATTTACGGAAGCTTTTTGGGTCAGTCGACGGGCTTTATTTAAGGCCCTGGACGTGACAATTAAATTTGACGTGACGTGGTGGGCAATTTCCCTTTAGCAGGTCTTTACGTGAGGCAGGTTCATTTGCCCTGCTTTCTGAGTGTAGCGTGGGCGCCCTGCGGCAGGTATATTGAAACGATCGCTCGCCGCCGCCGCCGCACTCAGTCGTTTGCCATCGGTGTTCAAGTAATGAAACGGTTTTTTATGAAATATGTGTCGTTTATATATTTAACCATATAGATACATACATATTCTTGGAATGTAGTCAATCGGAATTTTAATTTGATTCTAAACACAACATATTTATCTTAATTTATTGACATTTGGACATTGAGACAATTATATATTTGACATTTGGGCAATTCAGTTGCCCTATGGCACTCGAGATAACATAACGATTCCAAGAGCTTAGAAGTTGGAAAGAAGAATCGGAAAACATACTTACATGAACCGTGAATACATTACACGCCTTTTTGTTGGGTAGTCGCTTAAAAATTGCGGAATATCAATAACTTACGTGGTGGTTTTAGTCGATAACCTGTGCTTCTGCAATGACTGCCTTTGGAAATTGACTCCTCACGTAATTTAAAAAATCGGTTGTTTCTCCCAAAGACTGCAAGTAGCCAAGGACTAATGGAAGGATTTTAAGCGTGACGTCTCTTCAAAAAGGAGGTTGAGGTGGAGGACCACAATCTTTCCAACTATTGCCATGACCAAATGATCAATCGGATTAAGCGTTAAATCGCTATCGTTGAGAAATACACATAGACACATAGAGATATTTCCAACTGGAAACAAATCGTCTCAGAGGACTTTCGACTGAGTCTTCGACTCAAAAAAAAATGCGCGTTCGCATTACTTTTCCTTCTCGGTAGTTGGTGGGCCGAGAAAGTAAAACAAAAATGTAGATTTTTTTTAAATGTTTTTTTATGGTAGGTGATTTTTATTTACGAATATTATTCTAAATGAAAATCTGAGTTGAAAGTTATTTAAAACTTTTGTTGTTTAATCTCTTTTTGCATAGGAAAAGCATGTTTTTATGAACTTTCGGATATTCAGTTTTTTTTCTCGGTAATTAAGACCTAAACCAAAAAAGCTTTAGTCAGTTGTTTGTAGATTATTTTTTGCAATCAAACTTTTTACCAAAAAAAAAATGGGAAAAAACCTAGTTCCAAAAAGAATTTGGCGTTTCCAATATATTTCTAAATAAAGTGTGGAGTTTATTCAGCACATTATTTAGCTTGCTCCTCGCAATAGTGAGCAATAATACAATGTAATGATGATAAATCTGAATATAGGCATAACACAATCCGATCTTTGGACTCCTTCGCTACTGTCTGAGTGGCTTTTATTCTTATTATTTTCCTCAATGTTTCATCCAATGGAAACTTTCTTAAAGGAAATTAAAAAAGTTTAATTCAAAACGAAGTGTCTAAACGTAGTAGTAAAATGTACCAACAGAGGGCCTCGCCGGTAATTTAGAGCGTACTGTCACTCCGCATGGTGCATTATACATAAGGATTTTGTGTTGAAATTAAATTAATATTTTCGATAGCAAAAGTGTACATATTCTTCAACGCGTCCGCAGCGACACGAAGGTTTGAGTATTTTTCAATTTATTTCAATTCTTTATTGAAAAATCATACAGTATTATAGTAATTACAAGAATATTTAAAAAAATGTTCACAGATATACAACAAATAAAACCGGTTACGGATTTCAATAAAATTAACTAATCTACCTTAAATTTTAGTACTACACAAGAGTCTAGTATTAAAGGTGTTTGTGTATATGTTTATGGGAGTGTGTTGAGGGTGTGAGTGTGAAGTGTGAGTGTGTATGATATTAGTAATGGCGTATATAATATATAATAATAATAATAATCAATAAAAATAGCTAATACGAATAGTCAGCTTATTGTATCGGTTAGGGTTTGATTTACGGAGTATTTATAAGTGATTATGGAATTATTAAACATATCAATACCATTTAAATGGGTATTATAAAGCTCACAGTAGCGTGTGAGTACTCCATTCCTTGATGCAATAGTTTTAAAACGCGGCAATCGAAATATGTTAAATTGGCTTGTGGTTCTCATTGGGAGTTAACCCTTAACCACCTGACGTCGGTCTCAGAGACTCCAGCGATTTTATTTTTCAAATTATTCCGTTATTATGCACGTGACGCAATCGTGAGTCTATGTACTTTTTCCCTTCCCCCGCCAGTTCGTCTCGTGACCTTAGCAGCTCTGGACGTGCGCGCTTTTGAAAATTACAGGTAATTATTTTTTGCGTGCGGTCCGTTAGACCGACGTCAGGTGGTTACGTAATTTTGTTAAATTATATTTTTGATGGCTAACAATGAATCTCATGGATGAAAATATAGGTCGACGGTTAGAGGAAGTCGACACAGACTCGGAAAACTGGACTATACCAGAACTTTCGAATGAAGACTGCAGTGACGTAGAAGATGGTCTAGTGGATCAGGTCATTGAAGGCAAGCGTCAGTCCGACTCAGAAGTGGAAGGTGATGGGCCGGACCTTCAACTCACCGAACAGGAAAACGACATCAGGTCGCCGATGGAATATTTATCTTCCGACGATGATGTCTTGTGACCCCAAAAAGAAACGCAAAACAGCCTATATATGTTTTCTATGTAAGAATCCAATTTGCAGTGAATGTAGTAAGAAAATGTGCATCGATTGTCGCCGTAAGTTGTGATTTTTCGTGCCTTGTAATTTTGCAAAAGTTGTGATTGTTTCCTGTCAAAAACTATTTTATCTCATAGATAATTAATCGAACTTGTCGCAAATAAGTAAAAATAGTTATATTATAAAGATTTTTTGAACTCAGATCTCAGATTTTCCAAGTTCCTAGATTTTTACCTAAAATTGGTAAACATTTGTTAAGTGTTGATTTTTGATATCTTTAAGCATACTTTTGCATTGTTTAAAGTTTAAATATGATTAAAAATATTATGAAAATAAGGATGTGACTTTAATTTATTCCAATATTTTAAGTTACTTTAACATAAAATGGAAAATACGCAGGCGGTCTCTAGGACCGACGTCAGGTGGTAGTGTATCTGAAATATATGTCAGGTGGCTAAGGGTTAATATTGATCTCGACAACCAAGTCAGAGTAATCGAATATGCCATTCATTATTTTATAGACGCACAGAGTATCATTCAAGTTGCGCCGATAAGATAGCGAATTGATTTTAAATAGTAGGGCCGCCTCATTAGTAGTATTACAATAACTTTTCGTCTTGAAATATAAATATCGAACGAAGTTATTTTGGATACTTTGCAGTCTGTTAATATGGACCTGATAATAGGGAGACCATATTGGAAAGGCAAACTCAAGGTGAGATCGAACAAACGCATTGTATAATAACTTCAATATTAATGGGTCGGTGAATGGTTGTTTCGATGCGCGAATTATGAAGCCAATTTTCATTATATAAAATAAACATATCGAGCTATTTAAGTTTGATTTTGTGGTTGGCTGATAATCATACAGCAACTTTTAATTAAATATGTTTAAAATGTAAAACCTTAGACAATGTACCGATATAAAAGTCAAACAAATATAAGTAGACATTATTCGCCGATTTAATGCCGAGCATTTTTTTGTATTATCTTTATTTTTTCTAAGCTTTTATTTACCTTACGATGTTTGATTTGTTTAAATCCTGCAAGCTGAATTATAACCACATCCTCTTATCCTATGAAGTTGAAATGTAACATGTTGGTTCAGTTTCAATGACAATGCATTTTTAAAACATGCATTGGTGAACATGACCAGGATCGGTTCCCGACGTCGCTACTCTTCTACGGTCCACAGCAGAGACACAGCACCGACAAACAGCACAGACGCATACGAACTCATTTTTGATAACCTGTTTTAAATTTCACCATGACATGGCTGCTGCACCCAGGGTTGGCTCACAACGAGGGGTCTCCTGAACGGTCAACAGCACAGAAACGAATTTTTGTACACGCATTCAATTATGATAGCCTAACTTTTTTGCGACAGAGCTTCTGCACCCAGGGTGTGCTTCCAAACGTGGGGAGTTTCTAAACGGTCAACAAAAAAAAACACGAATTTCTGTATAGCTGTAAAGTTTCACTATGACATGGCTGCTGCAGCCAGGGTGGCTTAGGACAGAGCATTTTAATAAAAGCTTAACTATTAACTTATTCGTTTGATTTCAAAACGAATCCATTGATTTTAATTTCAAGGAGTATAAGCTCTGTTTTTATGATGAATAGGTGAAGGATGATCGTTCGTTGCTGGTAAGGCCCGTTATTCTACAATGTATTCATATTCATATTCATTTTATTAGTATACTGGTATACAAGTCAGATACAGATTAGCAAACATTCATACATATTAGCAAAATATTTTTTTAACGTAAAGAAAAGATAAAATAAACAAAAAAAACGAAGAAAAAACACAAGAATAATGTAAAAAGAAGAAATACAAGACAAAATGAAAAGAGATCATTAGATACTTTAGCCACCAAAGCATTTTAGACTTCACTGGAGTAATATTCCCCCAGTGAGTAAAACGCCTTACCTGTAAGATACCTCTTATTAGCATAATTAAACCAAAATTAAACCCATTCTCTGGCTTCGCTACGTGGATGATACCTTCTACATCCTGAAAGGCAACATTCAAACGGTGAAAGAATTCCTGGGCTGGGTCATGTAAACTCCATACACCCAAAAATCAGTTTCACCTATGAAGTAGAGAAGGACGGCTCCTTACCATTTTTGGATGTCAAAGTGACGAGGAGAAGTGACAATACTCTCGGACATACGGTATATCGGAAGCCCACACATACAGACAGATATTTGCATGCAAGCTCACACCATCATCCCTACCATCTACGTTCAGTGCAAACGTCGCTCGTGAATCGAGCACGCGATCTATGCGACACTGAGCATTTTCCGAAGGAGATGGAACATGTCAATGATGTCCTTAGGAAAAATGGATACGGAAAATATCACGAGACACGCACACGATCTAATACGGACGAAACTCAAAAACCGAGCAGATCAAGAGCATTCTTACCATACGTCAAGGGCGTGACTGATCGAATAAGTAAGATGCTAAACAGATTCGATATAAAAACGATCTTCAAACCGACCCAAAATATAGCTCGATTTTTGAGGCCTGTAAAGGATGTAATACCACTGCAAACCCCGGGTGTGTATAAAGTCGAATGCAGCTGCGGTCTAGCCTACGTTAGACAAACGAAACGGCCCATAGCCACGCGACTGACAGAACACATCAAAGCTGTTAAAAACGTTCAGCGAGAAAAATCGGCGATCTGCGAACATATATTGGATAGCGGAAGTAACCACTGGATGCAGTTTCTAAATCCCATTGTTCTATCCAAGGAACAATTCTACTTTCCTCGCATGATCCGGGAAGCCATTGAAATAAGAAGAACTCCGAACTTCAATAGAGATGACGGCTACAAACTCTCTTCTACGTGGAACCCTCTTCTTAAAATGTTCCCGCCGCCGAACGCCGAACGCAAAGACGTAAAACAGGATACAGTGAGTGTTGTGTGCAAGACGGATTTTCAATATTCCCGCGCTCAGAGCCCAGCCCCCCACCACCGTTATAACCTACGCAGTGGCGGCAGCGGTTTGCGGCCTACCCGCAAAACAACGGACTAACAGCTCTTCAGTCTACCCTAGACAACGGCGGCTGCAACGTCACCGAAACGTCGGGTCCTACAAATTTCACGCGGTAAATTCGTTTTCATCCTATTTATAATGTCAAACAACCGCGATAGTCTTCGATTTTATACCTCTTAAGGCGTCTCTTAAACACGTCAAGAGATTGCGCCTGCCTAATTTGCTCGCTGAGTTTGTTGTAAACCGCTGGGCCGGCGTTATAGGCTAGCCTCTCCGACTTGGATAATATATGAGGTACCGAACGTAGCATGCTACGGGATCTTGTTGGATAGTGATGATGTACACCATTCACTTCAAAGTCGGTTAGATTTCTGCGAACGAACAGCGCTACTTCCATTATATAAATGGACGGCAGCGTCATGATGCAGAGATCTCTAAACAGAGGCCTAGCTGGCGTATCAAGCGCAACACGCGCTATTGTGCGGACTGCACGCTTCTGCATGACGAAAGCCCTCTGCCTATCGGCTGCTCGCCCCCATAACTCCGCGCCGTACGTTAGCAATGACTGAACGTATGTAAAGTAACACATGCGCAGCGCGGATAATGTCTTGCGTCTGGCTCGTAAACCTACAATTCTACGTCGAAAGCATTTTTAACTTAATTTGTCTGTAACGCAGTCGGATTTCGAATAAACGAAAGTAAAATATAACCTTGTCTATAATAAGTAGGCTGGTGAGGCTGTTACGTGTAATGCGCGTGTCTAGTTCAATCCGGCTATATGCTAATGAATTCTCATTCGAAACGACACTTTTATGAATAGTTTATATTCAGCGTACGCTGTGTGCTCGTGAAAAGGTCCCGAAATTGACGAAACGTGCCCAGACTAAAACGACCGGCCGTCTGATCGAAATGTTTCATCAAATAAGCGAAAAGTTAGACCACTCAGAACCCTTTTATTTCATCCATAATAATATCTCGTCAATTTCTGATCGATTCGTCGCTTCGTGTCGTGCATTACGAATATTGCATTATTCGTTCGAGTCAAGGTCGCTCGTGTATGATATGTTACAGTGTTGCATTTACAATACTTATGTAACGACCCTTAAGTATCGTTACATGCAATCAACAAACGCATTGATTTCCAGTGAAATGCACTGACATAAATTCAGCTATTATTCTACCTCGTGGAGCGATGAATCAGCACGATGAAACAATACTTTTACTCGGAATATTTTGGACATCATCCTTTTCGGCCTATATAAACCGGCGAAAATACGACGAAAGTATCATTCCTCGAGTGAACACGTCCCCCAAGACAGCGACGGCATACCCGGTACCCCTCTCATGAGGCGAGTCAACGGGTCCGGCTTCTTGGTTACCTTTTCCTTCCTTTCCTTATCGAGGTGAGAGGCATCAGTCTGCATTCCCACAGACTAGAGCTGTACCCAGTACGAGATACTAGGAGCACAAGTACAATCCTTATCCACACACCCTCGTAACTTCAGTCAGATGGCCACTAAATTCGCGTCAATATATTATTATATCCTTCACGGGCCGTAACAAATAGGCAATCTCTAACCATCAATAAATACATTTCTCTAAACTTTAAATTGACTTCTAATCGGGAGATCACACATTGTTGACCTCGACTTAGAACATCTCAATACACACCTTCCCATTACACTTTGTTAATTAAATCGTATCAGAATGTTGTAACGAGTACGTTGCGTCTTTCGAACCGTGGATACGGCACATATCGCATACGGCAGTAATGGCTTACTGAAGAAAATCCTTCTAGCCGATAATTTTTCCTGCGGTCAACGTTAACTTCAAATTCAACAACCGTTAACCTGTTAGAACTGGAGTTGTCACCTAAACCCTGTGAACCAGTCACCCCAGGAAGGTATATCGGTATTGATCGTTCTTACAACCTGGAATGAACGTAAAGACTTGGGGACGAAACAACCTACCGTCTAGCTACGCTAACTTGCCCGTTAGAGACTGGGAAGTTGAACAGCGAGCAGCCTCTCGCCCTCACTACCAGATTTGACTGGATTTCTCAGTGCTGCCGTCTGGTTACGGGTCCGAAGTTGTTTGCGCGGACTGTGGTATCTTTTGCTCGTCTGCTCACTCGGGATCGTGTAGCCTACGGGTGGTTGAAAGAGTGGGTGCTATCAGGTCAATGTTATTCGCCAAAGTTCAGTCGATTGGCTGACGCCGCACAGTAAACAAATCGCCCAGCAGCGCCCGAAGGCCAACCCCCAGGGGAAGTAATCCACTGTTCCTTACCGGGTATTAGCAAACGGTTTCTTGCAGCTTGGGCCATACGGTCCATTGTGTTCTCGGATCGGTACAACTCACGTTTAACCCCTATTCAGTAGCCTTCTCGTGTGGAAGGATTACGCCGCATAGGACTCTCAGGCCTCACCGCTGGTGGATCAGTTTCATCTACGGGATGGTTTGCGCACCTTCAGCGGCAGCCAATCGGTTGTGCACTTTGACTAATTACTGAAGGAGTCTGGAGACTATCTATATATGCCGAATCCTAAGCAGCTGGGGTGGGTTTAGACCTGTTGTCAGGGCATACTTGAAACGACCTATCGGCCACTCGATTCTGAGTGGTATAATGGGCACAGGACGCCCAGGTCCACAGTACATTCTTATTGAATGGCCGCTAAAATATAACAGTAGAGACCTCGTAAGCGATTTTTGGTCCCGCAACAAGTCGGTAGGAAAGAGGTATCCTGAAGGGTAATTCCAGACGGAGATATCCTTTCAAATAATTTAGACGATTAATTACAATTAATTAAATACGGTAATGTTGAATAGATTTCAAACGATGATATTACTTAAATTTACTAACTAACATTACATGTCTTTTTCTTCTAATTTTCTTAATAATGTTGCTAAAAATTTTAATTATTTTAACCGAAAATTAATAAAAAAAAAGTGTACCATGTAACAAATATAAGAGTGGTATCACTCCAGAACAGACTGTAGTCTAGTGGAGCTGAAAAAACCATCAAATCTGGATTTTCTTTGCTTCGCAAACAATGATAAAGTATTTGCGCTTTTCTACACTGTATTATTTATGTCAACATAGCAAATATTTATTTTGGATTTAAATAAAGAAAAATAAAAAAGAAATGAATTGTTGACCATAAAACAGTCGGCAGCTTAGTTAGGTTTTGACTGTTGTAAGTTATAGATATTGAAATGAACAAATAAATTTGATTTTGAATTTGATTTTTATAATAATATGACCTCATTATTGAAGTGTGTCTGAGGTCATTGAACCAATCAACTGACAACAAATGAATTCATCTCATTTATTTTTCTGTGTCCTTCTTTATTTTAAAAGCGAGTACTGCGTCCTCAAACTGAACAGCTGCGATAATAATAATGATTTTTAGAAAATTTATATCGATAATGTATATATTAGTATCCTCACTTCGATCCGTAAAACGTGTAGTAGTAGTAGTAGTAGTAGTAGTAGTAGTAGATAGAGTGGGGGGCTTGTTTCCAGCCCTTGATGTCACCTAGATCTGTAAGGTCTTATGTAACTACCCACTATGTGGTTAGGTCAGTGGTCAGCTAGTAGCCCGGTACTTCTTACCAGTCCAAGTAGATCACTGACCTTCAAGTTTGGCAGATCGCTGGGTTCGCGAAAGGCTCGTCCCAGTAAACTGTGTCTTTTGGCGGCGAGTTCTGGACAGCGACCAACAATGTGTATGCTGTCTTCAGGTTCCTCGCCACATATTCGGCAGTCCTTGCTCTCGGTCAAGCCAAGGTTGAATAGATCAGTTCTAAGGGTCGTGTGTCCGGTGAGGAGACCGATAGTGGTTCTAAGGTTCTTCTTGCTCATGTCAAGTAGAGCCTTGGTTTTTTTCTGCAGTGGTTGCTCCATCATGGCTTTTGCCTGGTGACATCCCTGGCTCTGTGTCCAGGAAGCCCGATGTTCCTGCTCCAAGCAGTCCCTGATGATTTTCTTACCTGTAGCGAAGGGGGCCCTTACAAATGGCTCCACTGGGCATTCCAGTGTGCCCAGTTTTGCCAGTCTGTCGACATCTTCGTTGCCGAGTATGCCTTGATGACCCGGTATCCATATTAGGGTGATTTTGTTGGATTTTCCCAATTTGTTGATCTCCTGCATGCAGTCCCAAACCACAGAAGATTCTGTGGTGGCTTTAGCCAGAGCGTCCAGTGCTGCTCTGCTGTCAGAGCAGATGAGGATTTGTCTGTTTTTTACCTCAAGTCGACTTTGTAGTTTTATGCATTCCAATATGGCAAATACCTCGGCTCGGAAAACCGTGGCGTATTGTCCAAGGGGGATGCTGATTCTATGGTTGGTTTTGGGTTCATACACGCCTGCCCCAAAACGTCCATTTGTTCCTGAACCGTCGGTGAACCAGGCGTCTGCGTTGTGGCTTTGGAGCCACTGCGGATTTTTCCATTCTTCCCTGGTGGGGATTAGGATTATATAGGACTTCTCCACCGAAATTTTTTTCCGTAGTCGATCCTGGGTCAGAGTGAATGGGCTTTTGTGGAGGAGGTTTAGCTCAGGGTGATTTTGCCCTCCTCGCTTCCACTCGCCCAAACACTTTAGTCTGTATGCTGTAAGTCTGGCGGAGTGAATGATGAGCTTGTCCAGAGGTGGGCAGCAGAGTGCCACCTCTCCCGCTGTTGGGGTGGTCTTCATGACGCCAGTTGCAGCCCTCAGGTAGTTACCTTGAAGGCTTTTAAGCATGTTTATTGTCTCGAGCTTTTTCACCCTGGACCACCAGACTATTGCAGCATAGGTTAGTTTAGCAGTACTGCCCTATAGAGCCATAAGGCGACCCTAGATTTGAACCCCCAGGTTTTCCTCATGGCTCTTTTGCACGTCCACAAAGAGGCATAGAGGTTGTTCTCTTGCGCTCGAGGTGGTGCTTCCAATTGAGTTTTGGGTCTAGATAGACTCCAAGGTATTTGACTTCTGTAGGGTATCTATCTCCTTATCAATTTCAATTTTTCAATTTCAATTTATTTCCAAAAAAAAATCTTAACAGATTGTAGAAACTTAATATTTAGGTACATTTAAATTACAGTCTATTCGTCCGTTTTTTCAATATTTAAATTTATCACCACGTACATACAGTTACTTCATTATTGCTTTTAGGGCATCAATATCATTTTTAAGATTTATTTACTAAAACCACAAATTAAAATAATCGATAAAAATAATCAAGAAATTAAAATCAGAAAAAGTCAGAATAATAAAAAAATGCTACTTAAAATTGTCAAAAAAATGGCCAAAAAATTTGTAAAAATATTTAAAATTAACAAACTTATCGATCGAGTAAAAAGCTTTGTCTAATAAGAATTCTTTAAGTAACTTTTTGAATAAGCTTTCCACTTGAATTGTTTTTAAACTTTCCGGTAGCCTGTTAAAGTAATATGGCCCGGAGTATTTTGTGTCTTGCCTTGCTGTGTTTAGTTTAATACATGGTATAAAAATGTTTAATTTATTTCTCGTATTTTTAGTATATGTATCTGAAAACTTTTTACATAGTGTTTCTTTATTCTTAAAAAACTCAGTCAGTAACTTAAGGAGATAGAGTGAGGTTAAGGTGAGGATTCTTAACCTTTTAAAAATGGGTCGACACGACTCTTCCCTTTTCACCTTTGCAATTATTCGCACTGCTCTCTTTTGGAGTATAAATATGGGTTCCCTATGACAAGCATAACAATTTCCCCAGATCGTAATGGCATAACTTAGGATAGCTTCAATATAGCTGAAATAAACATTTATTGTTTGCAATTCATCCAACGACCTTCTTACAATACTTGAAGCATAACATGCCCGACTTAACCTACTTTCGAGGTTTTCACAGTGAAAGTTCCATTTTAAAAGTTCGTCGACATGAACACCTAAAAATCTAGTACAATGAGTTTGAGGAATGGCAGTGTTATTTATTGAAATTATTATTGGCGGACCTTTCTTCCGATTTCGATGATTTTTAAAATGTATGAAGTTACTTTTAGACGCATTTAGTGTAAGGTTGTTGCTTTCAAACCAACTATTTAACCCCTCCTGTTGCGAGGTAAAAACTCACCTATCACTTTTGCGCGCGACATATTCGGGCAAAAAATCGACGCGAGTCAACGGCCTTGAGAAAAACGATCATAACTTATAAACCAGTAAACGGATTAAAAAAATATAAAGAGAAAAATGATCGCATTGAAATTTGACATATAAAACATTATAACCTTATCTCGTAAAACAATTAAGATAATAATGAATAAATATTACAAAATTGGCAAACTGAAAAAAATCGCCTATAAAATCATTTTTTTGTCACAAAATACGTAAAATATGCAAAAATTGTAAATACAGTTATGTTCTCTATTAAATGCTTTACCAAAACGATATTTTTTTTTACTTATTTGCATACAAAAATATTTATTTATTCAGCCAAGAAAATTTTTATGTATTCTCGTAAAAAAAAAATTTTTAATTTTTAATTTGTGACTACTTATGGTATTTTTTTATATGAAATTCTTTCAAAATAACTTTATTACTACATCACACTTCTTAGAAATCACACCAGAACTTTGAGCATTGTCTGATATTATAGAAAAATCTAAAGTTTTGGGAGTTTCCGCGTCCGAACTTAATAATAAACTTTGAATGCCCATAATATAAAATTCGTTAGATTTTTTCAATTATATTGTCTTATCATAGACTTATTATATGTCTAATAACTAATTACTATACTCCAAAGAGTCACATTTCATCGAAAAACTATGGAAAATCGCACTTTATTCTCTCGTAGTAATTATCAAAACAAGTTTCTTTGAGCGATTTATTTTACAAAACAAGATATAATTTTCAAAATACGCCTAATTATGTGATAACTTAGGATGTAAATGAAACAATACTTATTTTGTTAGTAAATTAAAGCGACATTACGTCATATTTCGCAATATATCGGGATATTTCATAAACATTACAAAATAATAACAACCATTTTTTCGCGAGCCGTTTGTTGTTGCCGAAGTGTTTTCTTTGAAAATTCGTGAAAAACAGCAAATGGACTATCTCAATTGACTAATCCTTATGCCTAAACTACTTGAAAATGGAAATTACTCACTTTTATCCAGTAAACACTGCACTTTTATCCACAAAACACTGCACAAAACCAACATTTCGCGGAACTACGCGGCCGAGGCGCTGGCCGATCGAGACTGCCGTTTTGACGTCTATGCTGACTTTTTAAATCGCCGTTCGATTTTATCGCCGGTGGCCGCCGGATTAAAGATTATTTGGCCATATCGTTCCGTCCTCAGAAAGCATTAAGTACGACGTTTCGAATCGTAAATTGCATTTTTCGCATCGGCGAGCGCGATGTCCCGTAGCGGATGTTTCGGATTTTAGGCGGCCGCCATACATGTCCCCAAATGGATGTTACGTGCCTAGCGGGGTTTGAATAGATTCATTTTAACGTTAATCAATAATTCTTCCATATCTTTACCGGCAACAATTACACTAGTGTCGTCGGCAAACATCGTTACATTTATATCGTTGAAATACATTGGTAAATCATTTACATATACTAAAAATAGGACAAGGCCCAAAATGGAACCCTGCGGGACTCCAAGTTTATTAGTTAAAGGGATCGAACAGTGTTTTGTAATGTTTTGATTTTGACAGTGTGTAATTTCCACGATTTGCGTCCTATTTTTTAAATATGAATCAAACCATTTTAACCAGTCTCCCCTGACTTCATAATGATTTAGTTTGTTTAGTAAAATATCATGCCTAACGCAATCAAATGCCTTACTCAAATCGCAAAAAATACCTAAGGTGTAGTACTTGTCCATTAGTTTGTCATTTACATAAGATATGAAATCCTCGATAGCTTTAGTAGTGGACTTGTTTCGTCTATATCCAAATTGTCTTTCACTAAGAATATTGTTTGCATCAAAAAACGCAATTAATCTATTTTTAATTACAGTCTCTATGATTTTTGAGAAAGAAGACAAAATTGGTCTAGAATTTCTAGTTTCAGTTCTTGCGCCTGCTTTATAGAGTGGAATCACTTTTGATAATTTCAACTCTTCGGGAAAAACACCACTTTCTTTAGATCTTCGGGAAAAACACCACATTTATAGCCTGCGTTAAGGGGTTTTTAATGTAATCTATTGCCCTATTTACAACAAACATTGGAATTTCATCCGTCCCTGCAGAATGACTCTTGTTCAATTTTTTTACTATATTTTCTATTTCCGTACTAGTGACGGGTTTCATAAATATTGAATTTGTATTTTGTCTTGCATTTGATAAGTAGAAACGAAATTCATTATTGTTACATTGAGCCTTGTTTATTTTCGTTGGATAATTTACAAAATATTTATTAAATTCATTTGCTACTTGTTCAGGATTATTTATTGTAATTTTGTCCTCCGTGTATATTTCGAAATTGACTTTTGGTTTGTTGTTTCTGTTTGTGTTTAAGTTTACAATATTCCAAATTGCTTTACTTTTATTTTTTGTTCATCGATATAATTTTTTCTTGCCATTCTCCGTGCCTGCTTTATGACCTTTTTTAGTCTATTTTTATATTTTTTGCAGTGGTCTCTTGCATTCTGATCTCGTTTATTTCTTCTTAATAAAAAATATAAATTTCGTTTATTTTTACATGACACTTTAATACCCTTCGTTATCCATTTCAGTTTTAAATTTGACGTTAAATTCACATTTTTATGTTTGAAAGTATTATCAAAAACATCTTTTATAGTTTTCAAAAAACTAGGAAACCAGTTAGATTTGTCAGTATTCTGATCGAAAATTCCATTCCAATCTAATTTTGATAAACGTTCATTAAAATCCAACTGAGATTTATTAGGAAAAATCCTTTTTCTCGTTTTTAGAAAACATTTTTTAAATATTTTTTTACCTTCATTGAAAATTTTCATGGATATGGCCTCATGATCGGATATTCCGAGTGACTCTATTTTACTTTCGTATAAATGTAATGGTAAGTTTGTAAATATGTTTGTAAATACTCTTTCAACCACCCGTAGGCTACACGATTTAAATTTTCTGACAATACTTTTATTTTCCATTAGGTTAATATTATGATCTGTGCCTATTATTACCCTTTTGAAGATTAATATTTCCAGAATCATACTTAATTTATTAAATTAAGCTTGAGCTGTTTGTTGCTGAAACTGTTTGAGCTTCCCGCTTACGCCCTTCATAGTTTCGTCGCCATAAATTTGAATCTTACTTTTTCCGTTTATATTATAGTTTTCTTTGTGAATTTGTGTCTCTTTAGGATTTCCTTTGCCCCAAAAATTTCTAATTCGACTGGTCGCCTCGTCAATAATAAAATTCTGTTGTAATAAGGTGCATTCGAGAAAGTCCTTTCTTTTATTTTTTACTCTACTGCCTTCTGTTGTTTCATGCGCACTTTCAGATAATCGGTTTTTTTTTAGAATATATTTAGATATCCCAGAGCTTGAGACACTCAATGGGTTCGGGTTTGTATTTTCTGGTGAAAATCATGGCCTTAGTCTTGCTTGGATTAGCGGACAGACCTCTGGCCTGGCACCAGCCTTGGGTGGGTCTTAAGCGCTTTGTCCATGAGCTCCTTAAGTATTGATAGGAAGTTTCCTCTTACTACTATGGCCACGTCATCAGCGTAGTCGTAGACAGAGAAGCCTAGGTTTTATAGATCTGTTAGAAGTTCGTCTACAACGATGCTCCTCAAGAGGGGGGAGATGACTCCACCCTGTGGGCAGCCCTTGGCAGGGATTCCCGTGATGGAGGTGTCGCCTTGATAGACGGTCAGATTCCTATTTGATAGCATACTCCGTAAAACGTGTAGTAGGCAAATTTAAATAAATCTTCAGCCAGAACCGGTATTCAAACAGATATTTTATGAGGTCAGAATCAGCGTGTTGCATATCATAAGCTAAAAAAGTTTCCATTAATAATGGATCCAATTAGAGCGGTTTCTTAGAGAATATTTTTATTAAGAATTTTTCAACATTCCCTAAATAAATATTGTTTTTATATATAAACATGATAATTTAGTGTTGCTTAGTATTACGTAAGCTTTGAGAGACGTGCAACTTTATTGATAACTAGCTGTTGCCCGCAGCTTCGCTTCGAGTAAAGTTTCGAATCGAGTTGTTAATTTGAGTAGGGTGGCATTTATTTGCCTTTTTAGACGCTACCTTTAGATATATAGTTAAAAACGTCCTATTAGCTTCTTGTTCTTCGCCACCCGCTGACTTTTTGTTCTTCGTCGCCGCCGCACAGCCCCTGCTAGGTATTTCGAGGTGCTTGCCCGCGTTACTTATTTCATGATATCTCTAAAACTATTCCACCTAAAAAGTTACAGTGCATGGCTAATTTTATCTCCATTCAATGCCCGTGATGATGGATTAATTTATTTTGATAAGGATTCATATTTCATTGGTAATGTCTTCAACAACTTCAACTATTTTTTTTCTTATTTTTTTAAAGTTAAATATATGCTGGACTTAAATATAAAAGTTAAATATATGCTGTTGCTGATTTTTTCATAGATCTCTTTGAAGCTAATATTTTTGTTGTACATTATGTTCACATATATCAAACCGTTTCGTCAGCGCACGCCGATAAAGCAACTCACCAGCTCATTTTTCTCCGACTTGATTTACAAATATCATGGTTTCGTATTGAAAACACATGTATTTAGAAACATAACAGAGTAAATTCACTGTTTACTTTTTCTATTTTGACCTCTGCAAGGCTTACGCTGGTGTCATCCGCATTCAACGTTATATTCGAGTGAAGTTATGATTTTATAATTATTAAGTTTTCTGAGTTTCTTTAACTAAAAGGGTATTTGTGTTCTAATATTAGTCTAGCCTAATCAAATTACACAACCATAAAACGTTCACAGCGCATTCTAATGATGTTAATTTGTACGAATTGTAATATAACGTTAATATAACAGACGGCATTGTATAATTCCACAGAATCCATTTTAAAATTACTCTGCAGAAATGTCTAAACCGAGGTACTATTTATGTCTGAAGTGGCACAGATTACGTTAATCAAAGCAAGAAGTTTGCCTAAAAGTTTACAACCTAATTTAACCATTAGCTAATTAGTATTGTGTGAGTTTTAACATTTCAGTAATTCCTATCATTATATTTTCAGGACTGGTTATAATCCTACTAACTTTTATCAATCATCTAACAGCTTCTTCTTCTTCTTTACTTATATATATTTAATTAGATACTCTATCTATACACATAGGCTACTGGAGAGCTAGATAGCTATTTGGTCATACTGAGTGGATTTCTCGGTATATTATTTATTCGATGCGTAGGTCAGTATTTAGAGCTGTTGGTCAGGCGGAGTTGAAAAATTGGTTAAACGACTACGGGCGAATCCGTCACCTTAGGAAGTTTCAACGATTAGTCGTTCTATCTCCCGTAAAATGAGCGCAGAAGACTTGGACAAAACAGTCCACCGTCAAGCTCCGCCACATGCCCGTCAGAGGCCAACGCCTTAACCGCGAGATAACCAGGTATGTTACCCAGCGGGCTTACATTCACGCCCTTACTTACAATTGCGACCAGATTACTCCGGTCTCTCGACTGGTTACGAGGTCGAGGTCGCTTGCGCGGTCCTCTCCCTTACGAAGCGGTGAAACGGTGTAAACCGAATCTATCGCGGACCACGGCATCCTTTACCCGGCTGTTCACCCAGGATCGGATAGCCGATGGTCGTTTCAAGAGCAGTCGCTGTAAGGTCTGCAACCACCCCCACTCTATAGGAAACAGTACTGATTCCAGACTCCCCCGACTGTTAGTCAGAGTGCACAATCGATTGGCTCACACCGCACGGTGCGCAGACCGTCCAGAAGCGCCAGAAGGTTGATTCCTAGGGGAAACTAGCCCTAAGGCCAGAGTCCTGCTCGGGCTCGCACTTCGTGCGTGGAGGCCGCCGGATGGGTGGTAACCCGTGAGTGTGATAAACCCTGAACAAATTGACATTCAAATTCAAAATTCTTCATTTATCTATAATATTACATATATTTTAAAAATTCAAAGCCATCCTAACTAGGCCTCGCCTGTACTAAGGTAGGCTTAATATAAAAAAAAGTAGCACAGAAGGTAGAACAGAATGGGTCTTCGATTAGATTGCACTACTCCAAAGTCATTTCTACGGCGGCGAAATGCAGGTGATAAGCATTGACGGCGACACTAACAGCAATTCATTTGGCCATCTATTATATCAATGATTAAGAATGGTTTTTATAAGGGATTAATTGATTATAAAATCACGTCGTTGTCTAGGGTATACTACCCTAGACAACGGCGGCTGCAATGTCACCGAAACATCGGGTGCTACAAACTTCACTCGGTAAATTAGTTTTTTATCTTATTTATAATGTCAAACAACCGCGATAGTCTCCGATATCATGCCATCTTAACCCTTCCTATTTGAGTTAACCATTTTTAGTTAGACGCTTACAAATGCTAAAATTGTATCTAACCAATATTGGTTAGGGCGCTCCGCGCTGCGTAAAATGCCAACTTTTTAAATATTTATTCATTATTATCTTAATTGTTTGACGAGATAAGGTTATAATATTATAAATTTCAAATTTCAATGCGATCATTTTACAGTTATTCTTTTTACGATCCGTATAGTAGTTTAAAAGTTATGGTCGTTTTTCTCAAGGCCATCGACTTCATGCGCTAAACTGTCCCGGCAGAAGTGACGACTAAATTTTTACCCCGCGATAGGAGGGGTTTAAGTGGTATACTACGAACGGGGCCTACTGTTATAACACGAACGCCGCCATACTGAACATAAGGCAATATTAAGGCGACATGATACCTGGGAACAACCATATCTGAAGAATTTTAGTTTTATGAGTTTTTTGAAAAATATAATCATGAATTAAAAAAAGTTTTTAACCCTTCCTATGTGAGCTAACCATTTTTGGTTAGACGCTTTCCGCGCTGTGCTAACTGTAATATTTATTCATTATTATCTTAATTGTTTTACGAGATAATGTTGTAACGTTATAATATTTCAAATTTCAATGTGATCATTTTGCAGTTATTCTTTTTATGATCCGTATAGTAGTTTAAAAGTTATGCGCAAAACTATCCCGGGCAGAAATTTTACCCCGCCATAGGAGGGGTTTAAGTGAATCCCTCGATAAGGAACCAATTTACAATTCGGACTCAAAAAAGTTGCTCATTGCCTTGGACAATGAGACTTTAAACTGACTTTGAAAACTTTCAGGGGCGTTTACTCCTACGATGCAAGCGGTGAGTGTGTTTTAATATAATTTCATTATATTGACTGGTTAATTCTCTAGGGCAGCAATTAGTCACATTTTTATTGAGGCCCTAAATTAATAACAATTAATTAAAACGTGAGAGCGCTCTGAGAGCTGCGCTAAATATGCTTTTACATTAACACCCTTATACCACCACTGCGTAAAGATAGTTATTCTGTGCTAGCGCTGCGATAGAGCATTTAGTATGCGCCTAGTAGCCGGCGCGAGCGGACGTAGAATCTGCGCTTGGCGCTTCGTCAACGCTGGATTTTTATTGGTCAAACCCTAAAAAATTGACCCCGCCTATTTTTTCGCCGATTTCCGATATTTTTCGGAGGTCTCATGTTGCCTTAATCACTTTGTGGATCTACGAGTGCAGACACGTTGAGGTTCGCAGTAAAATCCTAGCTGAAAATTCGTAGTATCGACTACATTGAGCAATCGAATACCCTATATGTCTACAAAAGTAAAACATTACAAATTTATGGTAAAGCTCTAGCGATGCCTATCGACTTTTTGTGGTATCGACTGCCTTCCTTTCGAGTGGAAATTAAGTATTGGAAAAGTGAAAAGTTTCATGGGCTTACATTGTCCTTTTATGTGTAAAACAACGAGAAAGAAAGAATGAAAACGCTGTCTGCTCACCCTTATAAACCTCTTTCTCTCTATTCACTCCCTCCCCCCCCCCCCCCCCCCCCCATGTACCCAACCGTAAGAAGCATAAATTGGAAAGTTTGGAAACCAAATTATATATCGTTATTCTTTTAGTAGTGAGAAATATACATTCATGTAAGGCATAGAGGTGTGGGCAATGAGAGTATATATAGTACAAATTATTCATCTTACAAAAATGATGCTTATAAATTATATGTGGAATTCCAGACTAAAAGCTGCAAAGCACTGTTTAAAAAGGAGTTTGTGCTAATTTCAGCTCAATCGGATGAAGCGTTTCGGCGCTATCGTCGGAGAATACACACAGACAGGATGGCGGTGTCGACTAGAACGGGCGAATCAGTCACCCCAGGCTGATATAATAATATAGATCATTCTTTCAGCCGTGGGATGAGCGTAGAAGACTTGGGGACAAGATAATCTACTGTCTAGTTCACCAGCAACCCGTTAGAGACCAACGCCTTACGGCGAGGCACCGAGAAATGCACATAGCGGGCAGCCTCACCCGCATAACTACCAGTTTTGGCAGGATATCTCCGTCTGGAGTTAACCTTCATGATACCTCCGTCCTCCCGACTGGTTACAGGTCCGAAGTCGCTTACGCAACCTCTACCTGTTGTATTGCAGCGGTAATTCAATTTGAATTTATCGCGGACCTGGCAGTTCTTTGCCCGTAGTGCTACACGGGATCGAGTGGCCCAAGGTCATTTCAAGAGTGGCATGACAACAGGTGAACATCCCACCCCACTGCTTAGGAAACAGTGTATTTCCATAGTCTCCAGACCCCTTCAGCAATTAGTCTGAATGCACAACCGATTGGCATCGCCGAACGATGCGCAAACCGTCCAGTGGCGCCGGAATCAATCCCGCCGGAAGAAACCGGTCCACCAGCTCTGAGGCCTGAGACACGGGAGTCTTACCCTGGGTAGCCTTCCACTCGAGGAGGCTTCTGAAGAGGAGCTGAATAGTGAGTTGAGCCGATCCAAGAACAAAATGGATCTTGTGGCCCAAGCTGCACGACAAACAAACCGTTCACCACCAATACACACAGACACAGAAGTGCGTCCACAATACTTTCCTTAAAAAGGAAAAGAAAATGAAATGCTGTTTGTTGGTAATCGCATAATATAAGATTGAAGGGTTGAACCAAATCGGCATTTTTTTATGTTCGTAATAGTCCAAATAGGGTCCTAACGGAAAGTAAAATTGGAAGAGTTGCCTGGAAAATTCGGAAAAACCTGAAAGTTTTTTGTTTTCTACTCACGATTTTTTTGAATAGGAACGATATATTAGGTTGATACTTTTTTAGTTTTGATCGATATGCTATCGGGATGGAAATATTACCATCATCGGGAAAAATCTGTAAAAACGCATTCCAGCCTAAATTAAAATAAACTTACATCTTTTAACTTTTGTGTTGTTTTGCGATCTGTCCAACAGGGATCCAAAATAAGACCTACTAAAGGTTCTTAGAAACTGGCTTGTAAAAGAGGGAAGACAAGGAATTTTTAAAATATTGGACATTATAATCTAACCTGGACATTTGAATATTTTGATTCTTATATTGTTATTATTATTTTATTATTATTTTTTATTTTTTTAACGTATATTAAGAGATAATTCGTTTTAGTTTCACCACTATTTTATCTAAGTTGTGAGTAAAATGCAGGACTATTTTGTTAAAATTCTAATTTTAATTTTGACTATTTAAAATTATTTTGTTTTTTTTTTTTTCATTTGAATTTATTTGTTGATATTGTAATTTTCCACTTCAATTTTTAGTATAATCATTTTTAATATGGTTTTACACTTCTATTATTTTGTGCATACATGGAATATATGCCATTATTATAAACACTGTATTGTTGCAAGCACATTCAAAAATTAATGTTTACCTTAGAACAAGTCCCGGCCTAGTTAGGAGTTGTTGCCAATAGACTATGCGACGTATTCTTTTTTCTGCTTTTGATTAAATTTTGTAAGTATTTTTGTGGATAATTCCTACGCTGAAATTGTTTACTCTTATTTTATATTTGCATTACTTATATATATAAATAAATAAATAATTTTTTAAATGTGCCAGATAGATGACTTCGATCAGATGCTGCTATACTTCAAAATGCCAAAATATCTTCCATGGAATTAACTATTTAAAAAAACGACGGAAACAACGGAGCCCAACTTCACGTTACCCACGTGTATTTTACACCGATGTAGTTGTACTTTCTTTAGTCTAACCAAGCAACCATAATTTTGGGGAAGGGGTGGAGTTTGTGTGGGGGGTTGTGAAAGTTGCGATTGGGGAGGGGGAGAGTGTTGAGGGGTGGAGGGGGGGTTGAGATGGGGGAGGTTGAGATCGGGGAGGTTGGGGTGTAATCAGGGGGGTGAAGTTTGGAAGAGGGGGAGTTAGGAGGGTGGCAGAGTTTGGGGAGGGGTGGGTGTTGAGGGGTTTGGCGCGGAGGAGGGGGCTTGTCTGATTACAGGGAAAGTCTTAAGATGGCACAACTGATTTTTTCCGTTGTTTATACATTTCAATAGCTTTTCACATATTCTTAAAACAACCACAAACAAATTGATTGAAATTTAGACAGGACAGCGTCTGTCGGATCAGCTAGTTTAAAATAAATTAAATGCGTTATAAAAGTACTTTATTTAACGTATTTCCTTAATATCAGTCTCTTTGCGGTACAGAAAGAAGATAAGAAATGAGAGATGTATTTCCCTATCTCGTAAATTATGCACAAGTGTTTCCACGTAGCAATAACTATAGCTATCCAAGTGAAACTATAAAACAATTCGTGACTAAGAGTAAAGCTTTCCAAATCCTTCGTTGTTAGTAACACAGGCGGCAACTCCTGCGGGTCTATTGGATACCTGCGTCGAATGGATTTCGATATGTAAATTATTTATCCGTATTTATATATATATCGTTTATAGCGACGGCGATGCTCAGTCAATCTTCAAGTAGCCAAAGACAGTATTTGCATTTAATCGAACAACTCGGACTGTGCGCCTATTTAGAAGACGGAAAAGGGGGGAAGGGGAGGGAGGGGACACAAATTGTGCAGAAAATTATAGGCCGATAGATGACATCTTAACATGGGCTAATGCACCACATAGCCATCGTATTTTTATACTGAAAACGCACGCTGGGAGCTAAAGGGCCCTTGCTGAGTCGGCCACGAAGACTCATTTGTGTAGGGTCGGTCACACTCGCGGGTCAACACCCATCCGGCGGCCTCTACGCATGAAGCGCGAGCCCTGGTAGGACTCTGGCGTTAGTGCTCGTTTCCTCGAGGAATCAATCTTCTGGCGCTTCTGGACGGTCTGCGCAACGCACGGCGTGAGCCAATCGATTGTGCATTCTGACTAACAGTCGGGGGAGTCTGGAAGCAGTACTGTTTCATATATAGCGGGGGTAGTTGCTGACCTTACGGCGATTGCTCTTGAAACGACCATCGGCTACCCGATTCCGGGTGAACAGCCGGGCAAAGGATGCAGTGGTCCGCGATAGATTTGGTTGAAATCGTTTCACTGCTTCGGAAGGGAGAGGACCGTGCAAGCGACCTCGAACTCGTAACCAGTCGAGAGACCAAAGTAATCTGGCCTCAACTGGAAGAAGGGCGTGAGTCTAAGCCCACTGGGTAACATACCTGGTTATCTCGCCGATAAGACGTTGGCCTCTTACGGGCATGTGGCGGAGGTTGACGGTGGACTGGTTGTCCTAAGTCTTCTGCGCTCACTTCACGGGAGATACAACAATCATATTTCGTTTAAACTTCATAAGTTGACGGGTTCGCCCGTTGTATTTGACAGCTCTAGTTGCAAGAGCAAGCTCTCAGAACGATATTTGTGTTAAAAAGAGACGATCACTTTGCTCCGACCTTCAAAAATAATTGACTTTTAAATCTGAATTTACGTATCAGTGCTTAATTTATGCGAAAACGAATTTGAAAAACAAGGAAAAGCACTCGATTCTGCATAAACATAACACTCGCAATAAAAATAATGTAGTAATTTCCAAAGCGCGACTTTCTTTATACCAGAAATCATTTTTATATTTTGGGTTTAAATTTTTAACTCGTTACCAACAGAAATAAAATACTTCAAGAGGTTGCATTTAATGCATAAATAAACCTAGCCATGCATGCTCTCTATAATTTTGATGAATTTGACAAGATAGTCCTAAATTTTAAAAGAAAATGTTACCATTTATCAAATCTATTTCGTTAGGTATTTTGTTACTTTAGTGTTGATTTTAATGTAAAACTTATTGCTTATTGATTAATAATTTAAAATTATTGATTGACTATTGACTATATATTATAAAAACTTGTTGGTAGATTATTTTTAAAAAATCGTTTATATTTTTTTGTTATTTGAGTCTGTTTGATATTGATTTTTATAATTTATCCGAAAGTGCCTTGCCTTTACATATAAAAAGTATATGTAGGGGAGACCTGTCCAAAGCCGTATAGCTAAGGATAAAACTCCATAGGTCAGTTATTAAAATAAAAAAATGCTGAATAATCATCACTTTTATTAAATAATTTCAATGGGAACATAATACAATTGAAACAATTAAAAAAATATTAATTATAATATTAAATTTAAAAAAAAAACCAAACATCTCATTTTTCCGATTTTGCCCCGGGGGGTGGACAAAACCGTATACCCTATACGATTTTGCCCCGGAAGATAACTAGCAGTTGTTACATTGGAACTGTTCCAGTTCGTCAGACTCCCAGCCTGTACAGCCTTCGTGGGCCCACTTTTTACACTTGGTGCATTGCACCCAGCCTTCATCCAGCTGACTTATACCATATTGTCCATGACAATACGAGCAAATATCATCTTTCGTTGTGTTTGCTTTTCTCGAAGGAATTCTTGACCGTTTGGTTTCTTTATGTGGTTTCTCTAAAATGAGGGTAGGTTGTTTTTTCTTATTTTGGGAAATATCCAATAATTCTGTTTTATACGGCGAAGAAGTTATTATTGCTGTTTTGCCTCTACGATGGTTGGTTTTTCTTTTTTGAACCGCATTAATTCTGGGAATTGGCATAATATCAGCTGGAGAAACGAGTTGTATCAGAATAGTTTCATCTGGTGTAGCAATCTGTTCACGAGAAAGTTGGACTGAAGCAGTGGAGGTTGATGGCATCTGGTCAATTTGTAGCGCAGTGAAGGTTGATGGCATTGGGTTGATTTGTGGCGCAGTGGAGGTTGATGGCATCCTATCAATTTGTGGCGCAGTAGAGATTGAAGGTATCGGGTCTTGATAGGGCAGATCATCCATTCTTTCTGAAATTGATGTTGCACGTTCACCTATTTCTATTTCCGTCGTTTCAGCCCCAGCGAAGTCAGCTTCGTCGAAAACGTTCCGATTTGTTGGAAAAATTCCTGTTTTAGAATAGCCAGATACAGCATTTTGTATGGTAGCTGCTTTACAATAAGCTGCTCCAAAGAGTTTAGATAATTGAAATTGAGTGACAATTCTTCCTGGGTTGGTTCTAAGCCAAACGTTTACCTCTTGGCTATAAAATATACTCAGTGGACCCATAAAACTCACATCGAGTGGCTGTAACCTATGCGTGCAATGGGGAGGGAAGCTTAAGATAATCACTCCATTTTGCCTGGCTTTATCAATCAAGGGTATATTTTTAGTATGTGTCGAGTGTCCATCTAGCAAAAGTAGCACGGGGTCATCTATTTTGGGCTTAACAGTAACTATAAAGTGATCAAGCCATTCGACAAATATTTTACTTTGTACCCAGCCGCTTGGATGACAGACGGCAATCGTTCCCGGCGGCGCACCATCGAGCAGTTCCGCCTTCATTCGAACTCGTGGAAAAATTAATAGCGGAGGAACATAATTTCCGGAAGCAGAGACACAAATGATAGCCGTAGTCAGCTGTCCTCTTTCTGCTGAACTAGCTAAGCCGACTTGTTTTTTTCCTTTAAGAGCGATAATTTTACTTTGTCTCTTAGGCACTGTTGTCACGCCAGTTTCATCCACGTTAAAAATCTTTGTCGATGAAAATTTAAATTGGTCAATTAGCCCCTCTAGCAAATCGAAGAATTTATTCACGCTAACCCTGTTGAAACCCATTGCTCTTGCCACAGATGTTGGCTCTGCTGTACGAAGAGACAATTCCGGATGACGTTTCATAAAACCGGATAGCCAATCTTCTCCCGCTAATTTCTCAATCTTGTTAAAATTATGAGTGATTTTATTACATTCCGCCATTTGAAATGCTAAACGACGTAGATCTTTGTACGTCAGACCAAATAAGCGTCTTTCCATGGTCAAAACGTGATCAACTAAGCCTTGTTCCTGAGAAGGAGAAAATACTGGTTTAAATCGGCCGAGGCCTTTGCTTGTAGATAATTCCAAATCTCCGTTATTTCTATATTTATTGACACGGTCTTGTAAAGTAGATTTCGGCACTCCGTAGGTTTCTGCAGCTTTTAAATAACCCATACTTCCATCAACTACACTCATTACTGCTACGCTCATAAGGTAAGTGTCCCAGTCTTGTCTGTTAGTTTTTCTCTTGTAATTACGCGGCATGTTTATAACATCTGAAAAGTAAGATTAAACATAATAATGGAAACCTCTGGGTCAAAATCGTATACCGGTCGGTTTTACCCCGTACGGTTGTGCCCCGAAAGCCCTGCATTCACAATTTCATTCACAACTACAAATGCAAACAAAATTCGACGACAAAGTTGTAGGTTAATATTGAGAAAACACACATATTCAAAATTATTGGACATGCCACATACCTACAAAGTACGGAATCTTCAATATTCGATATTCTAATAACTCAAAAATAACACCAGGACACCGAAAAATAACAAATATGCGATAAATTGTCGGCCGGTGATCGTGCTTTGACAGGTCTCTGCTGACTAATAGAAAAGTATGGTGGCTAGAGATGGGCAACGCGCCGGCGGGAATTTTTGAAAACTGAAGGAGTTACTTATGCTGTACGGTTTTACCCCGGTATACGGTTTTGGACAGGTCTCCCCTACATGTAATGCAGTTGTGTACTTTTTGCACACAGTATGTACTTTTTGTAATTAATAAAATATGACTATGACTATGGGTTCCAAAAGATTCCGTGCAGATTGGGTGGTGTTGGCTAACTCTTGTCATCTGGCCTGCCCAAGTAACGGTTTAACTTCTATCTGGTAGTCTCCTTGCAGAGCAGCTTGCCCTATCAGGGCCGCTCTGAGCTTCCGCCACGGCTGTAATCTTGCAGTCGGATGCTGATGGGATCAGAAGTGCGGGTTCGGTGGAATACCTTGGGCAGAACTGGGCGGTCTGCGTACCGGGCTATGTCAGCCACGCTTATTCATTCCCGCTAATAAGCAAAGGGGTTAGGAGATGTATGTTTTCTATGAGAGCGAAGGGTAGTCGTTGACCTGACGTCTTCAACCCTTGAATGAACATTGCTTGGTTATTTGCGATATTTCCAAAGAAAAATTAAGGTACATTTTAAAACTATATATATATATTGCTTGCTAATATTACAATTCTGATGTCTCAATAATAAGGAAATATTATAATTTATAAATTATTCTAAATCAATAATTTATAAAATGATTTTTATAATTATGGGAATTTTGTCCCATGATCCTTAAAGGGTTAATAAATCTTTGAAAATATAAGTGCCATCTATACGATTGTTATTCGTATTATAATCCTAGCTGGTCACAAATCAAATGTAGCTTCTATATAAAAAACCTGTTAAAATTCATTGAAATTTGAAACGCGAGCACTTAAGGAGGAAGTCTGGTTTAGAAGGTCAAAAAAAAAACAGTTTACTTATTTTTTTTTAACCCCATGTTATATGACCATAAATCTTTTATATCCATTTGATTAACATTTCAAGGGTTGAAATATTTTTTGTTTTAATGAAAAATCTGTTTTTGCGATATTTAATTGCTAAATTTTCTACCGCAGCGGAAACGAAGGTATCTGCTAACGCCGGTAATAGCGAGCGCAATTTTGCATGAAACAAAAAAAAATAAACTAAGATATTATTTTATACATATTATTATGTATTTTGACGATAAACTAAAAAAAACTAAAATAAGTTGCAATTTTTATAGGTTTTCAAGGATTCAAAAAAATAAAATCGATTTTCGCCCCGAAAGATATGATTAACTAGTAAAAAAATAATAAATAAATACAAACGGAGCTGCCATGGAATTCACCGACCGGAGTCGGGCCCATCATAATACTATTTTTTTACACTTCTGGGGGGTGAGCAGTGGATTCCGGACTTACGAACCGGCTGTGGTAGGTTTAGGACAGCTGTCTTGCCACATGTGAGCGTTCACCTTGCCACCCATTCACTCCCCCTTCGAAGCCATAGAATTTGAGATGGGCAAATCGCAGTTTTAGATAATTTTTCTAAGAAAGAGTTGATTATTTTTCTGGAAAGGCCAAGATCTTTAAAGAGGTGAAATAGAGATTTAGCTGGCAGGCCACGAGCGCCAACTTCCACCGCGTGAAGGTGAACAGTGAAGCCGTTCCGGGTTACGGCATTTGCAAGATCATGGTATTTATTTAATTTGTACTCGTGGTCTTTTGGGATATTTGATTCCCATGGAACAGTTAATTCTACAATAAGAGCCACCTTCCGAGATAGAGAGTAAAGAGTTATATCTGGACGGAGGGCTGTGCATCCGAGACTTTCAGGGAATTTATACTGCTTAGAGACCGAATCAACCTCCAGAATCCAATCTGTAGCTTTCTCGATATATATATATATATAAATATATTTCTTATAAATATCTTCTATATAAATATCTTTCTTATAAATATCTTCTATATATAAATATATTTTTTATGTTTTTTTACTTCTAATAAATATTAATTTAAAGGTAATATTTTTTTTGAACATCTTGGTCCATCAAGTGTTTTTTTTACACTGGCGCAAAACAGAAAAATATGATTTTGAGAAAAAAAGCCGTAAAAGTTTTTTTTAAAGAAAAGTAGTAAGTTTTTTATACTTACAGCAATCTGAGACTGTCAGCTATTCCAAACGTAAAAGATTCATGGATAGGTTTCAATTTTAAGTTTTTAAATAAAGCATGAAAAACATGTTTTTTGTGGCAGTTTAAAACCAGGTCCCACATTGATGTTCTCGAGTCATGACAGACTAGCCTTACATCAAATATTAGAAATTATAGTTTAATAAAACTTAGGTCCACAAATTATTATTATATTTTTAAATAGTATGTATGTTAATTATATTTTTACATTCAAATAATTAACAATTCCCTTTGTTGTTATATATTATTTTAACAATGAATTGTACTTTTTTTTTTGACTAGGTATTTTATATTAATTTTTATATTTCTTAATATACGTATATTAAATATTATCGACTTTTTTTATTTTTTTTATTATAGATTTATCTTACGCTTTACTTTAGTTTTAAGTCAATTCTCTTTGTCACACTATTTGATTGTTTCTTTTTTTTTGAGGACCATATTTTAGGGCAATATCGTTTTATGAACATTTTAATAAAACTTTTACATAATTTATTGCAATTTTTTGAGTCCTGGCTAGTCCTAGTTGGGTGACAGAATCAAATAAGCAAAAGGTTAAAGCTTTTCCATTCGGTTCCTGTTATTTTTATAAGCAAAAACAATGTTTTATAGTAATTAATTCTTAAATAAATAAATTTACAAGATTGTCATAGTTTCAATAACGTCACTTTTTACAATTGCTATTGTTTTACTAGATTTTTTTGTAGGGGAATAGACGGGTAGCAACCACTTTAATTTAAGTCTGTAAATATCAATGTATCAGTTATAACTGATACTGTTATAACTAAAACTGATATAGTACTATACTAAACCTAATGATTTCTTTTAAATCATGTTTAAGTAATGTTTACGAAAATAAAACTTAACTTAAAATTCAAAATTTGCACGTTTCCCTTTCTCGACTCGATAGCTACTCGTCTCAGTTACAAAGTGCGCCTGCGAGTAGCATAAAATTATATAAGGCTGCCTCTAATACCTCGCAGGAGTGGCGAGCTTGGAGGACAGTTTGGGAAAACTACTTTATCAAGCGGGGCGCCTATGTTCTCCCTTCTCTACCGCCGATGAGGATTTGCTGCGTAAACCTCAATTTGCCAGGTAACTTTTCGGATTTGGAATCCCGCCCTGACTGTATTCATTCTCGCTTAGAAACCTTTCTTTAATTTACTTTTTTTATATCATAATAGGAACCCTAAAAAGTCCTTTATTGCGCCCTACACACGAATTACCGTTTATTGAGCAAATAAAGGTAAAGTAAAAGAAAAGATAAAGGTAAAAATATTATAGATAGCGGTGTCCTGAAATTTCTGCAACCAGCTTGACCCATGCAGTCACGCGCCATTGAGGAGGCGCATAATTTAAAGTGAGACGCATGGCTGGTCTATCACGCATCTCCTCGCTGCATGTGAGGTAATGGTGTTGTCAGAATTAAAATAAAATACGGTAAAAGTGGAACAACTCTAGTTTTATTCTTTCAAATTTGACGATGTGGATACAGGACTGGTGAATAAAGACGATGGTGGATTTTCCCACCAGAATCAACAAAACATCGGGCAGTGCGACTTGTATTGACAATATCTTCACTAATGTTTCAACAGACCATTCTTATATTCATAATGTCGTTATTACTTTTTCTGATCACAATGCACAGATATTAGAGACCTAATGTATTAACAAAATGTCATATAAAGGGCATATTTGGAAACGGCAGATAACTGATACAAATAAGGCTATATTTTATAAGCAAGTAGCAAACGTGAAACTTGATTTAAACTCAGGGCCTGATAATGTTTTTCAAATTTTATCAGAAATTTCAATCTTATTTTTGAGTCAAGTTTTCCAAAACGCCTATGTACATCTGAACAATGCAAGAAACCATCTTGGATCACACATGGACTTCAAATATCACAAACTAAACTACAGCTTCTACAAGATGTACTAAATCGCTACGAAAGCGGCTCCATAAGATGCTACTATAATAAATATACACAAGTTTACAGGATGACTGCTATATCCGCAAAGATACTATCAATTAAAATGAAATTCTTAATTCTAAAACCAAAGTCGGACGAACATGGGGACATTATAAATAAAGAAGTGTAAGAACAAAACTACCAGAAACATCGAATCTATCGAATTACCACACAATCAGATAAAATACACAAATCCACAGGAACTTACAAACATCTTCAATTACCACTTCATTAATACATGCAATATCATTATAGACACGGCGAAAAGTAATCAAAGTGTGAGTCTACCGGATAGTTTGTCTGCCTCATTACACCTCTATCCGATCAATGAGGTTGAACTTAGTGCGTCTTTTAAATCATAAAATTCAAGTCGACTACTGACATATGGGGCCACTTCAATGAAACTAATCAAGGATATATCGCCAATAATTACGCCCAACCTATAACCGATTTTAAATAAATGCCTAAAGCAAGGCATTTTTCCCACTGCTATGAAAACAGCAAAGGTTTTACCGATATTTAAAAAAGGCACGTAAAACAGATATAAATAACTTTCGCCCTATATCCTTGTTGCCGTGTTTCTCAAAGGTCCTTTGAGAAAATTATATTTAAGAGAATAAATACTTTTTTTAGATACTTTTAATGTTATTTTAAGAAATCAATTCGGCTTCAGGAAGCATAAGTCTGACTACTATGGCAATTAGCGAGTTAGTAAAGCAAATTTTAGAATCACTTGACACATCTCAAAACCCCATAGCCGTTTTTTTGCGATCTATCGAAGCCTTCGACTGTGTGAATCACCAGATTCTTCTAGATAAACTAGAGAGGTATGGTATCCGCGGTAGAGCTCATAACTTGATTACATTATATCTAAATAGGAGATACCAAATTGTGGAAATAAACAATGCTAAGTTATTGCCAAAATTAATTGCACGCGGGTACCTCAGGGCTCTATACTTGGACCACTACTATTTATTATTTTTATTAATGATATCGATAGGACAATTACGCCGCCAGTAAAGACGCTTCTATTCGCCGATGATACCAGCTTCTCTTTGAAAATAAAAACACCCAGGTCCTGGAAAAGCTGATAAACGAGCAGCTTCATGTAGCTAACAATTGGTTGAAAAAAAATCAACCTTTCATAAACCCATCAAAAACGGTAGCGATGAAATTTTCAACTACTAAAAAGAGTGACGAAAATATTACTATTAAAATTGAATCAGAAAATATAAATATTGTCAGAAATACTAAATTCTTAGGGGATCACTTTAGATTAAAATTTAAACTGGAATCAACATATCAATAATTTGTGTGCAACTTTGTCATCGACAGTCTATGCTATAAGAAACTGTGAAATTTCTGGCTGACGAACGTGCAGCGATCAGTGTGTATCACTCCTGCTTCCAATCAAAGATGTCTTATGCGATACTACTATGGGTAATGCAACCGATATCCATCGCATTTTTGTGCTACAAAAGCAAGCCGTTAGGACAATTTTTGGTGTAAGCAGAGAAAAACATTGCGCCCCTTTTTTTTATTAAAGGTAGTATCCTTACAATGTCGTCCCATGTACATAATATATCAGTGCCTTATATACGCCAAAGAGAATCTTTTAAATTGCGAGCTTCACTCCACTCGACATAGCCATAATACGCGACATAAAAACAATGTGTTACTGCCTAAAGTACGCCTGACTAAATATCAAAAAACATTTTTTTATATATTAGTTTTAAAATTGTTCAATGCTTTGCCGTCATCGACGAGAAGACTTGAGATGGCAGCATATAAAATCTGCTTGAAAAATCAGTTAGTCAAACATGCCCTTTACAAACTGGACGACTTTTATGATATTGCGTCCACAATTGCTTGATTATAAATAACCATATTACGACTATACTTTCGCACTATTTTATTGACATTGTTTTTAATTACGCATGTTTCAGAAATTTTCTTTTTCATTGTACTGTTTGATTATTGATTATTTTGTAAATTTGACTATTTTTTAAGTAATCACCTCTGATTACATTTTTTTCCTTTTAATTAATCAAAGCGGTATTATCAACCGGTAAATTATGATTGTAAAATTTGACATGTTCCTCAGTATGTGAAATGCTATTATGGAATGAATAAATGATGATGACGATGATATGATATATATATATATATATATATTATATATATATATATATATATATATATATATATATATATATATATATATATATATATATATATATATATATATATATTATATATATATATATATATATATATATATATATATATATATATATATATATATATATATATT
>OX155972.1:23308238-23445642 GCA_944548615.1 Micropterix aruncella
TTTTTAAAGATCTTGGTCTCTCCAGGAAAATAATCAACTCCTTTCTAGAAAAAATATCTAAAACCGCGATTTCTGCATCTCAAATTCTATGGCTTCGAAGGGGGAGTGAATGGGTGGTAAGGTGAACGCTCACATGTGACAAGACAGCTGTCCTAAACCTACCACAGCCGGTTCGTAAGTCCGGAATCCACTGCTCACCCCCCAGAAGTGTAAAAAAAAAAATAGTATTATGATGGGCCCGACTCCGGTCGGTGAATTCCATGGCAGCTCCGTTTGTATTTTATTTTTATTTTATTTTATTATTGGTATATTTAGAGTTTTATCTCTTGTATGAAACAGGTGCCGATTCTGAGTCTGAGTGAGGAGGAGGAGCCAAAATGGATATATTTTCGACCAGATACGCACTGTCAAAAATATTATTAAATATATTGTAGACACCATATCGTAGGTTATACGCCTATCTTCAAGATTATCGAGTTTAAAAAGAGCTATACTGTACTTGTACGTATCAGCAGATTTATTTTCCTTTAATCATAAATGCATTTAGTTTTTTATGTATTCGTTGCTTGTACGAATTGTATTCGGGGGCCATAATGTATTCCTTTCCATCCTAGAATGGGCTAGTCCCAGTTGGGTGACAGAATCAAATAAGCAAAAAGTTAAGGTTTTGCCATTCGGTTCCTGTTATTTTTATATGCAAAAACAACGTTTTATAATAATTAATTCTTAAATAAATAAATAAATACACAAGGTGCAAAATCAAGCATATTACGGACATAGGCTCCATATATTACTAACGAGGTTGATATATCGGAAAAAGGGCTTGCACTCCTGTAGAAGAAAACCTAGCGATTTGTAAGCTTTGGTGACAGTACTTTCAATGTTCTGGTCGAATTTCATTTTGGAATCGAGTATAACCTCAGATCTCGGACAATGTTGGTCTCTTTTAATGTTATCGTAACCAATTTTGTAATCGTATAGTATTTTACTTCTTTTTCTTATAAATAATATTCGATGGCACTTCTTAACATCAAGATCGAGCTTCTTCAGAACACAGTTTTCGCTGAGATGGCTCAGGTCATCCTGCAGGCGTAAACAGTATATTTATTATGTGTAGTAGGTATAAGTAAGGCAAAATAATATTTTTTTGTCAGTGAGGCCACACTTAGTTTAAGTGTATGTTTTTTTGTGGTGGTACACTCACATGGACATCACTCTAAGATTTTCTTCATTTTTCGTTACTTCTCTTTATTTACATCTTTACACGCCATGATTGGAGCCTTTAATTACTTTTAACATACATACACTTTACGGAAATAATTTAACCCTCTGCCGGGCGCACCACTGGTCTACCTGCTTTCGGATATACAATGTGCATGGCAGGCACCGGTTTCAAAATGGCCGATATTAACTACCTGCATTCATATCAGTTTGCACAATAATGAGTACGACTAGAGTTGTCAACTATAAAGGGCGAGCCCATCACCTCAGGAAGTTTTAACGATTAGTCGTTCTATCTTCCTGAAGTGAGCGCAGAAGACTTGGACAAGAAGAAATCCAGCCTCATTGTAAGATTTCGCTCCATCAAGGGACGAAATAAATTGCTTTCAAAGAAAAAAATTACACTAACGAACCAAATATTGTCTGCCAGCAACGATCAACGCATCTACATCAACGAACATCTTTCCCACTACTTCAAAGACTTACTGTGGAAAGCGAAATCAGCAGGAAAACATACCTTCAAATACATCTGGTATAAAAACAATAAAATATATGCTAAAAAAAACGAAGACGACAAAAACATCATTCAAATAGTTAGTGAAAGTGACCTGGAGAAACTTCTATAAACAACTGCTATCTGCTGAACTTACTCTGAAATTCTGCTGCCGATATGGACTTTGATATTTTATCTACACCAACGTATCATAATAGTGAACATAATTCATTCGGAAAATGGCATGATACGCTGCCGAAGACTAATAAAAATTTATGTGTATTGCACCTCAACTTACAGAGGAGTAAATTTAACTTTGACCAGTTACTGGTGTGCCTTCATAACGACATTCACAAATTAGATATTATTTTAATTAGCGAGCCTTGGACTGATCCACAAATAGCTAATCTCTACGTCATTAATGGGTTTCACAAAATAATTTGCGCAAGAGATCGAGGTACGGGTGGAGGTTTGGTTTTATTTATAAAAAAAACACATACAATTTGAGCAAAAAGACATAAAATATGACGAAATGGAAATTATCATTTGTAACTTAAAATGGAACAAAAAAAATACTTCAATATTTGCTGTTTATCGACCTCCAAATTCAAACGATAGCACTTGCTTACAAAAAATTGAAACACAATTCTCGTCATTACCTAAGGGCGATGATATTATATTTTTTGGTGATATAAACTGGAACATACATTTAGAAAATAAACCGCACGTGTCAAAATATTTAGACATAATGGCAAATTATGGTTTGCAATGCTATATAAATACATTCACGCGGGAAGTCATCGTACAAGGATTGCTAAAACGTTCCTGTATCGACCATATCTTTATAAGAAATGAACGTGACAATATTAACTCGGCAACAATTAAATATAAAATTAGTGATCATTATGCCATAGCGGCCAACATTGGTACTGATCATGGGGGCGACATGACCGGCGGGGAGCGGAAGATACGCGTATTTGACAACGGACTAATAAATAGCCGCTTACAATCAATAGACTGGGCAAGCGTGATGTTGGGAACAAATGATCCTAATAAAATGATAACTAATATTGCCGACATATTCACTCAAATATACAGTGAATGTACTAAAGAATCATCATTAAAAAATAAGAGAAACCCATTTTTTAATGGGTGGATCGACTCTAATATTATAAAACTAATGAAAGAAAGAGACAAAGCTTATCATAGGTGGAAAAATAATCAGAATAATGAATTAAATCGCAAAAATTATGTTAGTCTAAGGAATAAAGCCACGAACGAAATAAAAAATGCAAAAAGATGCTTCTACAAAAAAGATTTTGAAAATTCTAAAGGAAATATAAAAATGACTTGGAATAAAATAAATAATTTAATTGGGAAACAAAAGCAGTCTTTAGATGAACCAATAATAAAATACTTAGGAGAAAATAAAAGTCACGGAAATATTGCAAATGAATTTGTAGAAAATTTTCAAAACAACGTTAAAGCCATACTCCATAAATGCGACAAAAAAACATTAGATTTAAATTCAACTATGCCAATAGACAGAACTATGTACATTCCGAAAAGTAAGTCAGAAGATATTCAGAAAATTATAGCTGGTTTAGATGCCAATAAATCACCTGGATTAGATCAAATTAGAGTAAGAGATCTCAAATTAATTAACAAAAAGATTAGTCCTATTATTAGTAAAATTCTTAATCTGTGCTTAGATACAGGATTATATCCAAATTTTTTAAAGATAGCTTTAATAAGACCTGTATATAAAGGCGGTAATCACAAGGATTACAACAATTATAGACCCATCAGCATTTTGTCAAGTATTAACAAAATCTTTGAAAAATATATCGCAGGCAAGGTGCAGACATACCTAACGACTAATAATATTATCAATGAAAGCCAATACGGGTTCCAAAAAAATAAGAATACCGATCAACTCCTATCTAATTTTACAAACCACGTAAATAAGTGCCTGAATGACAAAAAACACGTCATAATTGTCCTTGTGGATTTTAGCAAGGCTTTCGACACAATTAATCATGATCGACTCATAAGGACCCTTGACGATGTAGGTATAAGAGGCAGATACAAAGAGTTACTGCGCAGTTACCTAAGTGATAGAGAAATGGCGGTAAAAATAGGGGACTCGATTGGTAAAAGTGTTAGGATAACAGAGGGTACACCACAGGGCTCCGTATTGGGACCTATGTTTTATTTGATATATTGCAACACTATATCGAATATATTTTTTAAATCAAAAGTGTACCAATTTGCTGATGACACAGCGATAGTGGTTGAGCACGATGACGTAAATACTGGAAACACAATCATGAACCAACAATTCCTACAACTGTTGCGCTGGTCCCATGACAACGGCCTCGTTATCAACCATACGAAGACAAAGGTATTGTACGTCACCTCTCCCTATAAAAAAAGGGGCGAGATAGCTATTAAAGCACACTCGTATACGTGCATTCACGATAACGTATCACATCTAAACTGCTCCTGCAATAGTCTAGAGGTTGTGAGTACACATAAATACCTGGGTATAATACTTGACAAAAACTTTCATTGGGAAAGTCACATACTTCTACTGTGTGGAAAACTCAGGTATTTTTTAAAACTATTCTTTCACCTGAAATCCGTAGTACCTCATAATATTATGAAAATCATATACTTCTCACTTGTAAATTCTATACTAGGATATGGCATTCAGGTATGGGGACTTACATTTCCCACGTACGTTAGGAAAGTGGAAAATATTCAAATTCGAATACTGAAACAAATGGCACCAAAAGGCTCAATACAAATTAAGCAAAATAATTACACAGAACTCTACTCCTCAATTGATGTCTTGCCTATAAGTTTCTTCGTATGGTATAAAATTCTGCTTGACAACAACGAAAACGGTTCTTTACGAATACCTGCCGATCATGTACACAGAACTCGGCTACGTGAAAAGGGGTATTTGAAATATAACAAGCAAAACAATTATTACGGCGATAGAACTCTTGAATTCATTGTTCCAAAATTATTCAATCACTTTTCTATAAAATTAGACAACTCAATCAGCAAATACTTACTAAAGAAAACATTGAAACTTATACTACTAAGCAACCTAAATAATGACTTACCCAGGCGAGCTAATTGAAATAATTTAAATATTATGTCATATAAATACTATAATAGAGAAATTAAAAACTATATTAGTGTAAATTAGCATAAATATGTAAAAGCAGTAGCATAACTGTAACAAGTAAAAATTCTATTAGACTAAATTAGCATTAACATCAAGTAGAATAATTATGGTAAACCAAGCTAATTAAGATAAGTTAGGTTAGGTTAGGGCATAAGTATAGATATCTGGTATGAATCATTTTATTAGTGTAATCATTTGTTATTGTAATTGTAAACAAAGTAAGTATACCAGGATAATTAGTATAGGTTAGGTTAGATTAGTAAGTAGGCATATTAATTTAGTGGAAAAGCATATTTATAAGTGTATATTAAGCTAGTTATGATAGGAGATATAGGTTAGATTAGGTTAGGTTAGGAAGTCAATGCATCTACTTAACGTAAAAAGTTATAATAGTTAATAAAAGTATAATAGGTAATGGATAATATAAGTCAGAATTATAAACACATTATTGTTAGTTACCCACTGAAAAGGCACTAGCCTTAGTGGGGAACTGTGACATGTAATTTGTATCTTTTTTTATGAATAAAGACTACTACTACCAAAACAGTCCACCGTCAAGCTCCGCCACAAACCCGTAAGAGGCCAACGCCTTAACCGCGAGATAGCCAGAATTGCTACCCAGCGGGCCTACACTTACGCCCTTACTTCCAATTGCGACCAGATTACTCCAGTCTCTCGATTGGTTACGAGTTCGAGGTCGCTTGCGCGGTCCTCAGGATAGGGTAGCCGATGGTCGTTTCAATAGCAGTCGCCGTAAGGTCCGCAACCACTTCCGCTCTATAGGAAACCGTACTGCTTCCAGACTCCCCCGACTGTTAGTCAGAGTGCGCAATCGATTGGCTTATGCCATAATAATGTGTACAAACAAACAAATACCCAAACAATCGACTATAGCTCCCCTGCAACAAACCCATTTATAGGAATGCCAAAATCAACCTCGCGGGATGTGCCTTTTGCCTGTCACTGTGCCTTAAGCTCATGCAAAGGCCATAGAGTGCGTAGTCTATAAATCAGTTGAGTGAGGGCGCCGCTGGAAGTGCGGAACCAGAGACGAGGGACGTAATCCAAAGAGCGGCGGTCGTAAAGCGAGCGCCTCGCGGAAGAGGAGACCGTAAAAAATATTATTGTTCCCGGGGAGAGATCGAACGCGGCCCGCACGGATTTACAGCCCTCCT
The DNA here is from genome assembly GCA_944548615.1 of Micropterix aruncella. NCBI lineage: Eukaryota > Metazoa > Arthropoda > Insecta > Lepidoptera > Micropterigidae > Micropterix > Micropterix aruncella. Next base: position 23,314,327 of record OX155972.1, read on the forward strand.
GCAGATTCGCCACCCACCTGGACCGACACACACATTACCATAATAGTGAGAGATGCCCCTCTTAACCGCATATCCAGGGGCACACTGTATCGCCTGAAATATGTTGGGACGCCAATGTTACCATTATAACATTTTAAAAAAGAATTTACCACGTGATTTTTTTATTTGATTTTATTTATTTAGGTAAGTAACAGCATGAACTTATAATTAGATGCATAATTCTTAAAAAAAACATTTTCTTATGCCTATTATAACTTACGCCGTTCGAAATTATTTGAAAAATATTTTACAAACTAAATTATGAAACAAAAAATACAATACATCCGTAAATATTTATTAGTTGAGAGAAAACGGATCTATACCGCGCGGAAATAAACGACAGTCCTCCCGATGCATTTGTAGATGGCCAAAGTAACTTTGCCGGGAGAACTCATCGTCCAAGTCCACGCGGCAAGGACTCATCCCCAACAACCAAAAAATATCAAATGACCGCAAAAGTTGTAGAGTTAACCGCAAGCATATAAATCAAACAAATACAACATAAATTCAAAATAAGTAAATGGGAATACATATATAACTTAAATCAAAATTATACAACATAAATTCAAAATAAGTAAATGGGAATACATATATAACTTATATTATATTTATACATACATATTCCAAATCAATAATTACTTGCAGTTGTCGCTGATGCTTCAAGGGCGGTTCGTACTGCCGATTTGAAGCTAATTTTGTTTCTACTATAAATGTCTACGAAACTAATTTGGTTTCTACTATAATTTTGTAGCACGTTTCGGCGATGTTGCAACCGCCGCTGTCCAGGGTGGACTGAAGCGCCGTCAATCCGTTGTTCTGCGGGTAGGCGGCAAACCGCTGCCACTACGCAGATTATAATGGTGGTGGTGGGGCGGCGATTTCGAAACGCACGAATTTAGAAAATCCGTCGAGCACACAACACTCGCTGTATCCTGTGTTACGTCCCTACTTTCGGCGAAGGCGCTGATAGCTTAGTCCGGCAAAACTAATCGCAATTTATTGGGCCATCTATAACCATATTGATAATGAATGTTTTTTTTATAAAGGACTTGTGAGAATGGCCACCCTTCACTAGACTCCAATTGATTGTGAGCGAAGGGTGGATCTCATCGTGAAGTTTTCTCCGTGAATGAAAATCGTGGATGCCGAAGTAGAAGTATTTAATCAGAAGGTTGAAGAGAGTCGCCAGTTCTTAACGCCTTGATTGTTATTTCGCCGTAGTGTATTAGTGTGGGCGCGAGGTGAAGCCGTAGTAGTGTGTCCGAAGTGTGTAGTCGAGGAGCGAGGCTTGACGATCGGTATCGCGGGTAATGAAGGTACTGCTTGATAATGAAGCGTAGTCGCGGTAACTATCCGCCAAGGAAATGGTATATAGCCGTGTACTTGTCCACCAAGGGAATGATATCGATTGATTGAAATGTACTACGTTTTATACCGTGAGCGGTGATGTAATAGCTATGAGTGGGGTGCGACATGTGTATCGATCAGAAGAAATGACATGAGTCATCGATTGACTGTGCATAAATTGCCGAATTTAGTTGGAAATTAACTGCAGCTGGCTCGTGTAGATTTGAGCGAGTTTGCGGTTTCCATTCTCTGGAAATTACTTTTTTGTTGTGGGTATGTTGGACCGACAGGGCTCCAACAGACTGATAGATTTAAAATACCCAATAATTCAACCAATGATAAAAATAATAACATGCCATTATTCATGCTATCTATTATAGGCTGATTACATCACGGAAATAATACGGAGAAATAGAATGCCATTTATTAGTCTATCTGGAAATTTAAGTGCGTACCTAATTATTACGTTTTGAAATCTGAGTACCAAATTAAAAATTGTCAGCGTTAGATAAATAATATTAAAATAATTATAGCTATAATTCAAAAAATCGCTTGTTGTTATAATATTATTGAATCGCTCATTTTAAAAAGGGAATTTTGGGCACTTTTTTCGAAAATTACTTATTTAACGGAAATCGCTTCTTTAGATCCGCATGTTCAGGTTGAATATAGCCTGTGCACCTAGTTTAGTTTTAAAGATATACGAAATTGCATTTGGTGCTTTTGTTTGGTACTAGTTGGTACATTTAATATAATATGTCAATAATATTTTGGCAACTTTTTAAAAAAGAAATATACCGGACGTTCGAGACTTAACATCCTTATCGTCAAACGTTTTATTAGATGCCAGAAGTCAGTTTTTCTGAATGCATATACTTTACATTTGAAAAGGGGCATTTTTGTATGGAGACATCCCAATCATTTTGGAAAGAGCATATTTTTTAATATAATAAATAAATAATTACTGATTAATTAAACAATATTCTTCTTCTCCGTCGTTCCCTCATTACTGAGGATCGTGGCCACTAGGCAACAGTTTGCCTACGAGGCTCCTCCACTTCGACCTGTCTTCTGCATGGCGGGTCGCAGATTGTATTGACCCTTTTGTAACTTCTTTGATGAGGTCGTTCCATCTGGCCTGTGATCTGCCTCTGCTTCTTCTTCCCTCCACTTGACCACCGGAAAGCATTTTCTCCAGATTCTCTGGGTTTCTCCTGGCAACATGACCGAAGAACTGCAGGACCCTTCTCATGCATAAGGTGGAGAGCCTCACTTGGATGTCGAGTTCTTCCAGGACAGATTTGTTGGTGCCGCGTGCTGTCCATGGGATTCCTAGCATTTTACGCCAACACCACATCTTCAGTGCATCGATTTTGGTACGTATACGAGCCTTCAGGGTCCATTTCTCCGATGCATAGAGAAAGATCGAGAAAATCAGAGCTCGAACCAGCCTGACCTTAGTCTGCTTACTTATACCCCGATTCTTCCACGGCCTTTCTAGCTTGCTCATGGCTGATCTTGCCATCTGGCTTCTGCGTGAGACCTCCTTTTCGCAGTTCCGTCGTTGCATTAAACAATATAAATAGGTAAAAATAAAAACATTAAAGTATTTTTTTAAATATATATTTTTTAAACAATTTCAAGTTACTTAAGGCTTGAAATTGTTTTTTATATAAATGTTTTTTTTTTTTTGCTACAGATGCCCTTTTATAAATGACCGATTCAGTTATTTTATTTCGAGTTAGGATACCGTGTAGGCGTGTTTAGAGCGCCATCTATATTGCGCCGCCATACTGCCATACCACGAACGACACCAAATTGTTTATAAGAGGAGATTTACATATTAATGTATGGAACTATAAGTGCCATCTACACGTTAAGTAGGTTGCAAAATTCTAGCTGGCAAAGCATAGTATAACATTGAGCAATTTTATATTTGTAATATAATGATTTTTCCAAAACCATTTATACTTACAACTTTATGCATGTTGGATACATGCCTACTCTTCAAATCCTATTTTAGATTATATTCATAATCTTTACATTCATATTCATACTACATCCATATTCACTATTGTACCATTCTATGTGGACAAATGTCAATCACGAATAAATAGATAGAGACAAGTCAGGAGGAGGAAAACACATCTGGCTTAAAAAGACCAAGCCGACAGAAGCTTAGCAATCAGCGGCAACTGTTCACAATATATACATCACAAAGTTCGGCTTGCATTCGAGAAAGTTGAGTTAAGATGAGAATAGTTACTTTTTTTTTTTATTGTAGTATATACTTTTGTATTTGTTTATTTATTCCTTGGATATTTCTTTATTTATTTACTTTTAGATTTTACATTTTTATATTTAAACATTTTTACATTGCATAAGATTTTAAACCTTTTATTAATTTTCGATGCGTATAAAATGTTTAGCATTTAATATATTTAAAAATGTATATCTAAAGTATCAACACTCAAAATGAGAAAAATATTGGATTGCTTCTTACATTGCCATCTTGTTATTACGGATTTATACAGAATAACGATGTTTCAATCGTAATTTTGTTGAATTAAAATAAATTTTGCGCCCCCATAAGACGATTAAGACCATTTCCAGGTGGAAGCCTCTCTGTCTGTCTGTCCGTGTATCTGTGTGTATACCTCTACGACAGCGCCCAAGCACACGATTGCGCTGAAATTTAACATGCAGTCATCATTTGGTAATGGAAAGAGTTGAAAAGGTTGTGCTTGAAATCGGTCTACCAGGGGGCGTACTAGCCATATTTCAATTTCAAAATACTGAAGTCAGAAACTTTAAATTTAATACACAGATACCTTGTTAACCCTTCGAGTAACGGCATAATTGCATGGCAGACCGCGGCAATTTATTGGAATTTCTTGCAATATCGCTGCGCTCGACAAAAAGTACTATAACTATGGAAATACTATAACAATCATAAAAAGAACAATGTGCAATGTTCGCATTGAAATTTCGCATATAGAATATTGAAATCTCATTTTGTAAAACAATTAGATAATTATGAATAAATATGAGAAAGTCGAAAAAGTGAAAAAAAACTCCGCATTTCAAACTTGTACTTGTCTTACGGAAAAATACGGAATCCCATATAGAAGCTGTAAATACTCTCGTGATCTTTATTAGATTCTCTATCAGAGTTAATATTTCGTTTTGCTTGTTCACATACAAAAATATTTACATATTAGCTCATAAAACCAATAAAAATTTTGATGATATCTCGAAAAAAAAAAAAGATTTTTGACAATGGACTTTTATCAGCAATATCCGCGAAATGACGCGCGAAATTATTTTAGCGGCCATCTATGTATCTATGGTAATAATGAGATATTTGGTATGAATTTTAGGATGTGTTCGAATTAGAAAATAATATTTCTGTGCGCTCCGGGAGCAAGACGCCAATATTAGTCGTTACGTAGTCAACGGTGTTCTGATGTGCAAACAAATTTGGTCGTTACGTAACCGAAGAGTTAGGCCGAAATCGTATTGTGAAATTTTGGTTAGAATACCTCTTATAAAAGCTACACTAATATTATTTCAATTCCGCTATACATTTAATCAAACATTATTGCCATCTATTGGCGCGTGTCTAAACCCCTCTCTTATTTAAGGTCAATAATTTTTTATCCAACTATCTCTTCGCGTTTCTCAGTACTAACTCAGTATCGGCAAACAAATCTGCCGAAGTCGATGACTTGACCAATAAAAAGAGGTCTACGGCAAAGCTGATGACCTTTCCTATCGCCGGGAGTTTGCAGAAATCATTCAAATACGCCAAAAAGAGAATTGAACCCAACACGCTACCCTGTGGGACACCATACGTTATATGCTGCGTAGAACTATATTCTTCGCGGAATCTGGTCATCTGCAGTCTTTCTGATAGATACGATTTAAACCACTCTAGCGCATTGACCTAACCACAAAGTGGGTAGTTACAAAACATCTTATAGATCCAGGTGACATCAAGGGCTGGAAAAAAGCCCCCCACTCCGTTTACTACTAATACTACTATCCGAATCTGTAAGTAGCTGTTTGTGAATCTTGTCCCGTTTGTGTATACTATTTACAAGACCTCTGATAATTCAAGGTTTTATTTTTATACTCCTGTGTCTGCCTGTATTAGAAACTGTGAACATGCCTTTTTAATATAGATTTGAATTTTTCAAAAGCAATATCTACGTTTGACTCTATAAATGTATCTTCCCAGAGTTCAGAGTCTAGTAGTTCAGTGAGTTCATCAAATTCTAGTGTTGTCCTTGTAAACGTTTTGTGATGATTATTTCTTATATTCTCGCTTAAATAAACGACATACATTTCTTTTTAAATTTTATCATCGCATGGTCAATGCAGAAACACGGTCCATTTTCAACTCGAGTTGGTTTGTTTATTCCAACGTGAAGTCCAAGCTCAGCCATTAAGTTTAGATATTCTTCTGCTTGCGGATGCATTAGGATTATTATATTAATATTTACATCTCCAAGAAGGGTAACATCTGAAAACGAAATGCTCATCGATTTTATTTTTGAGCTAATTGACGCAAGGACCGGGCTTATATTTTTGTAAGATAGAGATTTATAAACTGCAAGTCAAATTTTATTTTCAGACCTTCAAGCAGTACTAATAAGGCAACGATGTTTTTTGAATAGCTTCTAATGTTAACACAGAATACCTTGAAAGGTGGTAGGTTGGTGATTGATTTAATATTTTCGCTACTGCTAATGTCAATGGCATCTATGTGATTATAGTCGTCAATTTCACCATTCAAGTCCCTAATCACGATGGAAGAATTTACGCATAATAGCTGTAGTTAAATTGTGGACCCTCCCCATGTCAGAAAATATATTTTGTGGGCTTTATATCCAATCCCAACAGCCTTTGAGTAAATATACATAAAAATATAAGTGGTGTACTGCATACTTATAGGATAGTGTTAACCCGTTGAGTATGAGTCAACCAAATCTGGTCGCGAAGCAATTATCCGTTGAGTACGAGTCGACCAAATCTGGTCGCGCGTTTTTTTCACTTCTTTGACGTTCTCATATTTATTCATAACTAGATGACCCGGTGAACTTCGTACCACCTAAAATTGATTTGTTTGTAACTCTTCATAAGCGTTTATTGATTCTAATCAACCTTCCAAATCCAATTCATTGAAATCAATAATATGGCCGAATCGTGTACGGTTTGAGTTTCGTTCGGTGATTAAATGACTTTGACTTTTTTGCATTTTTCGACTTTCTTGACTTTTTCGACTTTTTTGACTTTTTAGACTTTTTTGACTTTTCCGACTTTTTTTACTTTTCCGACTTTTTCTACGTTTTCGACTTTTTTGACTTTTTCGACTCTTGACTTTTTCGACTTTTTCGACTTTTCGACTTTTTGAAATTTTACACAATCGCACGGAATGAATAACAGTTATGGATGGCGCAGCTGTCAAACAATAGTATCGCCGCGAACGCCATCTATTGAAAGGGGCCCATTTCCCAAAAAGACCACTTTCGAATTTTTCGATTTTCAGTTGTTTCTTTTAAGTTTTCCTAAATATTTTTTTTGTAAACCACCCCTGAATCAAGGCAAACAAAACAAAAGAATAATCATTCAAATCGGTCGAGTCATTTTCGAGATTTTGCGAGACTAACGCACGGCGATTCATTTTTATATATAAGAAGATATAAGAAGATAGATAGAATAAAACATTATGGAAAAAGACCGTAGGTGGTATACATGAAACTGCTGAAAGGACACGCGAAAAAAAGTGTAAAGGACAGTAAGAGAAAAAATCAGGTCATGGAAGGAATTAAAAGTAGGTACTACTTGTATAGCATGCCTTGAACACAACCGGTATGACGACGACGTTTAGCCCCTCATATTTGTTCTTCGGAGGAGAAGTCTTAATCGATGGACGATTCCAAGCTTACGGTGAAAACGGATTAAGTATAACGTGGGTGGTACGGTATAGCTACGACCATATTTCATATCAAAGAAAGCGTATTTTTTCTCAAGAAAATTGGCCCCTAGATCTTCGTAATGCAAAGTTGCAGGTAATAAACAAAATGTTAACAAAAGCCATGTCATGGTGAAACTTAGAACAGGCTATCATAATTAAATGCGTATACAAAATTTCGTGTCTGTGCTGTTGACCGTTGAGGAGTTCCCTCGTTGGAAGCCAAACCTGGGTGCCGCAGTCCTATCTTGATGAAACTTAGATCGGGCTGTCATAATTGAATGCATATATAAAATTTCGTGACTGTGCTGTTGACCGCTGAGGAGTCCCCTCGTCGGGAGCCAATCCTGGGTATAGAATCAGGGCATGGTTGCTATATAAAATGCATTGTCATCGGAGCTGAACCAACATGTAAATTTTCAACTTCATATGATAATATTTGAGGAGTTCCCTTAATTCCTCATGGATCACATCATCAGAATAAAATTTTGATAAAGATGTGACGAATCTGGAAGTACATCCTTTCAAATAAAAAGAATTTTCCAAAGCAATTCATAAATGACGGATTTCTGAGGTAACAAACATTTAAAGAAAAATACGATCGAATTTATAACCCCCTCCTTTTTTTTAAGTCGGTTAAAAATAAATCGGCTGTGGTCTACGATCTATAGGACCTGTCAGGAAAACGAAAAGAGCTTTATAATTTGAAGGGCATGATCACAGCAGACTAAGATGTTAAAATTTCAAATCCACACAATAGCAAAGAAGAGGAAGAAATCAAGAATCACACTCATGAAAGCAAAAATGAGAAATATTGTAGAACGGGCTGACACGGATATCATAGCATATTGCAAAAGTTAAACAGGTCAATAATTTATCAAAAGAAATACAAACAAAATCAAATAATTTAAAATGTGTGCATAAGGTAAACTTAGTAATATAAATCCACAACATGACAACTCTACGGTTGTGGTAGAAAATTCCCACGCCCACACAACTTCTAACCTATGCCATAGAGCCGTCTGTAAATATGATGTCCAAGCCAGGGGACCGGGACGATATAAGGTCAGAAAATACTACATTGTTTAGGGTGGGGACTGCCCTACCGGTTTTTTCATCAAAACTGTTTGAGGGATGATGTACGAAGTAGTAAGTGTGTCAGAGAAGGGAAGGTGAAAGTCTTGCTACTGATCTCTCCGCACCATAATCGATTTCCGGATCGTAATGGAATGCCGCTTGTTCCAGGTTGACATGAACACTGCGACGGCGAAATCGATCATGTTGATTTTGTCGTGATTGCTGGCGTTGTGTATGTTGTGCACGAAATTGTTGCATTCTCAATGTATTCGCTTGTCGTTCATTTTCATCGCTCTCAAACATAATTCGGACATGCCAATACGACTATTTTCATTATCCGTCGCTCGCTGGTCATCAGTGCGGCTTGCACGTGAAGTAGATCGCCGCGCATTTGACTGACTTCAAATGACTGACCTATGTTACCTATTCTCCTCGGCATTATAAGGAACACTGTAAAAAGAAACAGAATTGTTTTCAGTCACTCAAATCTGTCGAACATTCCTTGAGAACTTAACAATATTGAAATCCTCAGACGAAGGCCAAATTTGTAGTTAAGTATAAGCCTTGCAAACTCTATTTACCTTTATATAATGGCTGATCAGAGTGATTTTTTGCAAAATGCAATTAAATTGGCTTGAAACAAATCTATTCTCCAATCCCACTACCTTTTTTAAAAGAAAAAACGCCGTTAAATGTAATAACAATTTCACACAGTCGCGCGGGATGAAATATGAATGGCGTAGCTGTCAAACAATAGAATCTATTGTTAGAAAATATAGAGAGCGCCATCTATTGACAGAAATACGAAGTGGCCATCCCTAGAAGTACTAATTTCGATTTTTCCGATTTTTTAGCTATTCCTTTGGGTTTTTCCTAAATATTTTTTTTTGTAAACCACCCCTGAATCAAGGCAAACAAAATAAAAGAAAAATAATTCAAATCGGTCGAGTCATTTCCGAGATCCTGCGAGACTAACGCACGGCGATTCATTTTTATATATAAGATTATCTAATTGTTTTACAAAATGATATTTCAATATTCTATATTCGAAATTTCAATGCAATCATTGTGCAGTTGTTCTTTTTATGATTGGTGTAGTAGTTTCGTAGTTATAGTACTTTAAGTCGATGTCGCCGAAAATCCTGCAAAAGAGACAGATGCATCCATGAAAATACCCATTTACTCCAAGGGTTAAAATAGTAAACACATTTAATATATTTCGTGAAGAATGTAAACTAAAATAATTAAAAATATACAGTATGTTTCTTCCTGAAAAGAAGTTTTTTATCGTAATTAAATAAAATATCGAATAGAATATAATAAAAAAATATTAATAATGAAAGCACATAATATAATGTAAATTAATATAATCTAAACGAAAGCACATAATATAATTATAGGAAGACAGACTAGAAGTGGAAGTGAGTTTTAGTAAAAGTTTAGGTCTATTTTTTAAATATGTTTGCTCAGAACAGGCAACTAACCGTGAAACAGATTTTTATTCCTGAAATTGTTGTTCATTATTTATAGCGAATATCTTACTTTAATTGCTCTGCCGAAGATTGCGTGCCAAGTAAAATAGATGTCGTTGCTTGTACGTTTAATTTTCAGAAATGAATATCGGTATTTTGTCTCCGTTGAAGTTTAGATCATTTGTGTATGTAACTTATTAGTATTTGACCTACTTTGGTTATAAGATTTTACGGTGTCCAAGAATTCATTTCATATTTCTAGTTCTGTCCAAGAATTCATTTCATATTTCTAGTTCTGTCCAAGAATTCATTTTATATTTCTTAATCGGGCGACGACTGTGCGTGGTTGGGAGTATTTGTGGTCGACTGGGGCAACTCGATAAGTATTACTGAAGCCTCTTTCATTTAGCGAGAGAGAGGTGACCTTTGCTTATATTCATCGGGATTTTTGCTAGATTTTCTCCTTTTTCCTCTATGTATAATTCCTCTTATCTCAACATTTAGTTCTTTATTTTTTTACTCCATTTCATCAAGTTTCCGTTCCATGTCTTTAATCTCACTTGCAGTTCCATGTTTCTCTCTCCCATATGAGATAATAACTTTAGTATTGCTGTCCACTTAAGAATGATAACGCAGAGCCTCGTTACAATATTCTTCAATATCGTTTAGTTTGTCCGATGTTTTTTTTTTATCTCAACCTCGTTATGGTACACCTATTGTATGTTTCTGCGATTTTTTCAGAAGGAATGACTTCATCTCAGTTTTCATGGAATGGACGTTCGCAGAAAATTAGTTCTCCGTATGGGACGTCAAGTGGTTCTGCATATCTATGTATAAAGATTTTGTCGATATAGATTAGTCGTTCTATCTCCCTGAAGTGAGCGCAGAAGACTTGGACAAAACAGTACACCGTCTAGCTACGCCACAAACCCGCAAGAGGCCAACGCCTTAACCGCAAGATAGCCAGGAGTGTTACCCAGCGGACTTACACTCACGCCCTTACTTCCAATTGCGACCAGATTACTCCAGTCTCTCGATTGGTTACGAGTTCGAGGTCGCTTGCGCGGTCCTCTCTTTTACGAAGCGGTGAAACGGTGTATACCGAATCTATCGCGGACCACGGCATCCTTTGCCCGGCTGTTCACCCAGGATCGGGTAGCCGATGGTCGTTTCAAGAGCATTCGCCGTAAGGTCCGCAACCACCCCCGCTCTATAGGAAACAGTACTGCTTCCAGACTCCCCCGACTGTTAGTCAAAGTGCGCAATCGATTGGCTAATGCCGCACGGTGCGCAGACCGTCCAGGACCGCCAGAAGGTTGATTCCCAGTGGAAACTAGCCACTTTGCGGGACATGGTAGGATTGCATTTTGTACACTTCCAGACGTTTTTGTTGTCATACGGAATTTTTCGAAAGTTATTTTTGTTTAGCCCAACACAATAGAAATAATAATATAATGAACAAATTGTACACTGCATTGAGTCTTCTTTTATAATTTCTGCTCCACAGCTTGCATGAGCGCAATTTATTTTTGACATTTTCAAGGAAAGAATAAGAAATGAATACACAAATAAGTGGAATAATAATTCTCCCGCAACTTGATTTTCCCTCGACGAGCAGTTAAAATAAAATAAGGTGATAATATAAGATGTTATGAAATTATCGTACGATACATTTCATACACCGAGCGTGTACGTCGCTAATCAGAGGCGGTTTTGTATAGGCTGCCAGCGCAGTGACGATTTTGCCGAATTGTGCACAGTGTTTCGGTGGAGGCCGGCGCAGCGAGTACTGCGCAGCTTTTGGCAGCATGTGGAATATGAGGGCTGCTTCGTATTTCATGTTGCGTATTCATTTTGATGAGGCGACAGTCAGTCAATCGCATTGTCGAAGTCATCTGTCTTGGTCGCGCCCATCAAGAAGTACTTTAATGGCCCGTATTCCGTTTCTCGCATGCTTAAACTTAGCTGGTGCTCAAAAATAAGAACTTAAGCACCTTCGCTATATTGTTGACATTCCGTTTCATCAAAATTAGGGACCGATCTTAAATCTTAAAACTGTCCGTGTTGTCTATGATTGTTCCAAAGCGGGGTCTTAATTTTAACAGCTCGCTTACTTGCCCGCCCCCCTGTTGACCTGCCGCCGCCTGCTGCCGCCTTGTCGCCGTGTTTTCACTTGTTATCGTTACCAAAGTCACCATGACAACTAGGGTTGTCGACTACAGCGGGCGAGCCCGTCACCTAAGGAAGTTTTAACGATTAGTCGTTCTATCTCCCTGGAGTGAGCGCAGAAGACTTGGACAAAATAGTCCACCGTGTAGCTCCGCCACAAACCCGTAAGAGGCAACGCCTTAACCGCTAGATAACCAGGAGTGTTACCCGGCTGGCTTACAATCACGCCCTTACTTCCAATTGTGACCAGATTACTCCAGTCTCTCGATTGGTTACGAGTTCGAGATCGCTTGCGCGGTCCTCTCCCTTACGAAGCGTTGAAACGGTGTATACCAACTCTATCGCGGACCACAGCGTCCTTTGCCCGGCTGTTCACCCAGGATCGGATAGCCGATGGTCGTTTCAAGAGCAGTCGCCGTAAGGTCCTCAACCACCCCCGCTCTATAGGAAACAGTACTGCTTCCAGACTCCCCCGACTGTTAGTCAAAGTGCGCAATCGATTGGCTAATGCCGCACGGTGCGCAGACCGTCCAGGACCGCCAGAAGGTTGTTTCCCAGTAGAAACTAGCCACTTTGCGGGATATGGTAATCCGCATTTTGTACACATCCAGACGTTTTTGTTGTCATACGGAATTTTTCGAAAATTATTTTTGTTTAGCCCAACACAATAGAAATAATAATATAATGAACAAATTGTACACTGCATTGAGTCTTCTTTTATAATTTCTGCTCCACAGCTTGCATGAACGCAATTTATTTTTGACATTTTCAAGAAAAGAATAAGAAATGAATACACAAATAAGTGGAATAATAATTCTCCCGCAACTCGATTTTCCCTCGACGAGCAGTTAAAATAAAATAAGGTGATAATATAAGATGTTATGAAATTATCGTACGATAAATTTCATACACCGAGTGTGTAGGTCTCTAATCAGAGGCGGTTTTGTATAGGCTTAGACTTTATACAGTTTGTTACCTCCGGGTGCCCGCTTAACACATCTGCTAAGAGCATACCGCTATATGATTGCAAATAATTTCATATGTCTATTATCCCATGTCCATATAGATAAACATTTTATTGAAAACTAAATTATATCATTATTTGACGATACATAATAATCTGGTTATAAACTGCTCCACAAAATGTGCTATTTTCATGGCTTTTGACTATCGCACCAGCATTATTCATAATTCGGTTACTAGAGCCGCCGCTGCGTCCAATCAAATCAATCGTCACCAAAGTCGGCAGCTTTTAGCCTGATGACATGCGGATATCAGTGGCGGCTCTCTGATTGCAGCCGCGATGAAACCAATCGGAATACACTATAGTATACAAACTGAAATCAATCTCTGTACACAGAGTGAAATGGCGAGGAAAATAAAGCAGTTAAACCGAAAAATAAAAAAGAAATAGCGTAATCTAACAGCCGCGCTTGTAACTAGAGTATTCGTTATTTGGTTATTTCAGCTGATGGAAGCAACAAATAACAGATGGTGGGGGTATATAGAGATGTTCACAACTGAAAAAAAACAAACCTTTCAAATGCGAAAGGCAACTCATGAAAATTGTGTCTTAAAATAATAAATAAAGAAAAGTTTTTGCAATTATTTATTTTTGTTTATTTAGGTATATATTACATATATATAAAATATATATTGAATATAGGTAGATACGTTTGGTATATATGTATGTTTGTGTATGTGTATATATATATATATATATATATATATATATATATATATATATATATATATATATATATATATATATATATATATATATATATATATATATATATATATATATATATATATATATATATATATATATATATATATATATATATATATATATATATATATATATATATATATATATATATATATATATATATATATATATGAGTGTGAATCTTTTATATGTATGAGTGTGTATTTATATATAAATGTATCTATTTATTATAATGCCTATGTAGGTAATTATCCTTTTATCTTTTTATTATCGCCGCTTTACTAACTCACATTAGATGTATTTTTATACAAATTTTCTTAATTATGTTGCTAAAAATTTCCATTATTTTAACCGAAAATTTATACAAAAGTGTTCTATGTAACAAACATAACACTGGTATCACTGTTACCAGACAGACTACAGTCTGTTCTGGAGTGATACCAGAGCTGATAAAATCCATCAAATCTATACTTTCTTTGCTTCGCAAACAATGATTAAGTATTTGCTCTTTTCTACACTGTATTATTTATGTCAACATTGTATTTTTTTTATTTTGGATTTAAATAAATAAAATTTTAAAAAAATATTGATTACATTGTTATCCAATTGGCGAAATTACAACTCTTGGACGTATCACAATATACTTTTTTCATGATATCATGATTGAGTATCTTACATATTTTGAAGACAAGAGAAAATCTAATGGATTCATCATCATAACTGAATAAAGTCATTAAAAATAATCGCGAAAATTTAGAATCATATCATATAAAAATTAAAATACTTTAAAAAAACAATAACTAAAATATTAAGAAAAAATATCCGAATAATGGGCATTTAAAAATGACAATATTATTAAAAAAATAAAAATAATCAACAAACCTATTTTTACACATGCTGTTTTTCAGTTACTGCAGCTTTATGTAATACTAGCTGTTGCTTGCGGGTTCGCTTCGTGCAAAGTTACAAAACGATTTTTCAATTTAAGTAGGGTGGCGTTTATTTTGCCTTTTTATAACTTACCTTTAGATATATAGTGCAACACGTCCCCATCAGTTGTCAACTACAACGGGCGAACCCGTCACCTCAGGAAGTTTTAACGATTAGTCGTTCTGTCTCGCTGAAGTGAGCGCAGAAGACTTGGACAAAACAGTCCACCGTCAAGCTCCGCCACATGCCCGTAAGAGGCCAACGCCTTAACCGCGAGATAGCCAGGAGTGCTACCCAGCGGGCTTACACTCACGCCATTACTTCCAATTGCGATCAGATTACTCCAGTCTCTCGATTGGTTACGAGTTACGAAGCGGTGAAATGGTGTATACCGAATCTATAGCGGACCACGGCATCCTTTTCCCGGCTGTTAACCCAGGATCGGGTAGCCGATGGTCGTTTCAAGAGCAGTCGCCGTAAGGTCCGCAACCACCCCCGCTCTATAGGAAACAGTTCTACTTCCAGACTCCCACGACTGTTAGTCGGGGGAGTCTGGAAGCTAATGGGCCCATGATGACGTGGCCACAATGACCCATGTGTTCAGGGTCGGTCACACTCACGGGTCAACACCCATCCGATGGCCTCCACGCATGGGGTGCGAGCCTGGGTAGGACACTGGGTCAACCAGTCTCCCCTGGGAATCAATCCTCTGGCGCTCCTGGACGGTCTGCGCACTGAGCGGCGCAAGCCAATCGATTGTGCTCTCCGACTAACAATCGGGGGAGTCTGGGAACTGTATTGTTTCCTATAGAGCGGGGATAGTTGTCTACCTTACGGCGACTGCTCTTGAAATGACCATTGGCCATCCGATCCCGGTTCAGAGTCGGGCAAAGGACGCCTTGGTCCGCGACAGATTCGGTGCACTCCGTTTCACCGCTTCGTAAGGGAGCGGACCGCGCAAGCGACCTCGAACTCGGAACCAATCGAGAGACCGGAGAAATCTGGTCACAATTGGAACTGAGGGCGCGAGTATCTCGAGCCCGCCGGGTTTATTCCTGGCTCACTCGCGGTAAGGCGTTGGACTCTCACGGGTTGTGACGTAGCTGGACGTAGGATTGTACTGTCCAAAGTCTTCTACGTTCACTGCAGGGCGACAGAACGACTAATCGTTAAAACGTCCTGTGGTGACGGGCTCGCCCGTTGTAGTCGACACCGCAAGATGGTAGTCGGGGGAGTCTGGAACTTGACGGAATCTTAACGTGAAGAACCCAGATACTATTTATTTGACACGTTCGAATGTAACTGTTTGTTTGTTTGTTTATGAGGGCCTTATTTTAAGGCAATTTAGTTTTATGAGTATTAACTAAAAGTTGTAAATATTTTATTGTAATATTTGAGCCATGTTCACCCTAGAGGGATCTTGTCCCAGTTAAGTGACAAAATCAAATAAGCATAAGGTTAAGGTTTGGCTATTATGTAGGTTCCACTTATTTTTGTAATCAAAATAATTTTTTTACAAGCTTTTATTTACCTTGCAATGTTTGTCAGTATGTTTGTTTAGGTCAAATCTTGCCAGCATAAATAGAACCACTTCCTCTTATCCTATCAAGTTGAAATTTTACATATTGGTGCAGTTCAGATGATATTTCATTTTATGGTAAGCATGATCTGATTATCCACCCAGGATTGGCTACCGATGATTGAACTCCTCAACTGTCAACAGCACAGACACGAAATTTTGTATACGTATTCAATTATAATAGCCCGTTATAAGTTTCATCATGACATGGCTGGTGAACCCAGGGTGGGCTCCCGACGAGGGGACTCCTGTCAACATAATCCACAACCGGACTGTCGGTGTGAGCATATAAAAAAAGTCGATGCTGAAATGTACCTTGGACTAACGATTGATAAAAAAATCAACTGGGAAGTGCACATTAATAACATTTGCAAAAACTTAGACAAATAATTATAAAAATCTACCACTTAAAATACATTCTCAAATACAATCAGCTGAGAACTCTATATTTTGCCATGTTCGAATCTATTATTGCTTATGGAATTACAACCTACGGCAACACATTTAAATTTTATATATCGCGCATGGCATCTCTACAACACCGTGTTTTAAAAATAATAGTTCCAAACAAGATTCGAAATAAATTCAGAAACGACCAAATAATCATAAATCCAGCCAACAGCCAGCCGACATGGCATAATCATAAATCCAGCCAAATCACAAGCGATTGTGATTGGTGGCCAGAAACTCAAGTCTAATACTAACAAAACGTCAATGTCACCCCTCAAAATAAACGGTAATATTATTGAGTATACCAAATCTGTCAAGAATCTTGGAATAGTCATGGACGAATTTCTTTCGTGGCAGGCACACGCCAACCAAATTAGTCGTCGTATTTTCAATGGCCTTCATAGCCTCCGAAGGTTACAGAGATTCCTTCCAGCAGCAACTAAGCAAACTTTAGTAAGAACACTGCTACTTCCAATTCTAGACTATGCTGATGTCGGTACTATAGATATGAAAGAGAAGATACTGGATAAATTCGAACGGCTACAAAATATCTGCATACGATATATATTCGACTTGCGTAAATTTGATCACGTAAGCGAATATCGCGATGGACTCCATTGGCTTCGAATTCGTGAGCGCAGAAATCTGCACGCCCTCTCACTCCTTTATAAAGTCCTAAATAGTCCCATAGCACCTCCTTACCTTAAAGACCTCTTTCTCCCGTTAGGAAGTCATGGTGTTCCACTCAGGTCAAGCCAGGACAACACCATAGCAATTCCACTACATCAGTCTTCTTTTTTCACTAACTCATTTAGCGTCCATTCTGCTCGACTTTGGAACCAGCTTCCGCATGCTATTCGTCATGCAACATCCTTGCCCTGTTTCAAGGCGTTACTGAAAAAAACATTTTCTCCCTCAAAATATTAACTAAAAACCAACCCTCCCCCTATCCCCTCCCCCCTTCCCCCTTTCGTTGGGTTGTTGACTGGATAGAAGCATAAGAACTTTGTAATATCTATCATTTTATATAAGCAGTTATTTTTATTATTATTTATCTGTAGCTTCTATGTATTTATTATTATAATATACATATATTATATTATAAATTATATATTTTTTTTATTTTTTTTATGTATGTATGTATATTTGGATGTATGTATATGTATATTTATGTGTATATGTTTATGTATGTGAGCTGTATTGATACTTTTATTTAATATTACACGGTTGGCTGTAAGAAATCGTGAAACGATAAGCCCGCCGTTTGTACTAAGTTAAAATAGAATTTAAGTTTTCTTTACCCATGTATTTTTTTTTTGTTAGTACAATAAAGGTATTTTTCATTTCATTTCATTTCATTTCATTTCATTTCATTTCATTTCATTTCATTTCATTTCATTTCACCAAATAGGACTTTTCAATTATTGTGACATGTTACCAGCTAATGTATTATTTATTTATAGATTGACAGTTCAATATTTCGAGACTGACGAGTTCCGAATGTCCAACATAAACACAGCACTAGACAGATGCAAAAGGAACGGCTACTCGTCCCTCCTTTACGCAACCT
This sequence comes from Micropterix aruncella, assembly GCA_944548615.1. NCBI lineage: Eukaryota > Metazoa > Arthropoda > Insecta > Lepidoptera > Micropterigidae > Micropterix > Micropterix aruncella. The sequence continues at coordinate 23,332,669 of OX155972.1, forward strand.
TTATGGCAAAAGAAGATTGAATTGGCTAATCCCTCATATATTCAACAAAATTCCTCTAATATAAAATCGAAGACTATCGCGGTTGTTTGACATTATAAATAGGATAGAAAACGAATTTACCCCGTGAAATTTGTAGCACCCGACGTTTCGGAGACGTTGCAGCCGCCGTTGTCTAGGGTAGACTGAAGAGTGCACGGGGGGCCGGGCTCGAAGACGCCGAACGCAAAGACGCAAAACAGGATACAGTGAGTGTTGTGTGCAAGACGGATTTTCAAAATTCCTGCGCTCCGAGCCCGGCCCCTTACCACCGTTATAACCTACGCAGTGGTGGCAGCGGTATGCGGCCTACCCGCAAAACAACGGACTGACAGCTCTTCAGTCTACCCTAGACAACGGCGGCTGCAACGTCACCGAAACGTTGGGTGCTACAAATTTCACGCGGTAAATTCGTTTTCTATTCTATTTATAAAATTCCTCTAAATTTAAAATCTTATAAAAAATATACAAAAAAAAAAAACAAAAAAAAAAGAATTAAAAATAGTTAGCTTTAAAATAAGTGAAAGTGAAACACACGTGTAAATGACACCAATAAGATTCATATTTTATTTTATTACCATTAAATACGTTTATCTTTTTATGTAAATATTATCAAGGCTTTCTGTGCCTACTAATCCTTACTAATGTAGCAGATATATTATAATATGGTCAAAATGGCCACCAAATTTGCAATGAAAGTCACCCTATCATAATCTCCAGCAGGTAAGCCTTAGGCTTGGCTGGATTTTACACAAAGCTGTATTTAAAAAATGTGTATTAATTTTTTTTTTTAAATGTCTACAGCACAAACTCGAAATTTTGTATACGAATTCAATTGGGACAGTCTGTTCTAATTTTTACTATGATATGGCTGCTGCACCCAGGGTTGGCTCGGGACAGAGCATTTTAATAAAAGCTTGTTTTTTAAAATGTGTTTTTACTATTAACTTATTACAGTAATTAATTCTTTAATAAATAATAAATTAATAAATTTAAAGTCTGATATGCCCATAACCTATATTATTTTCTACGGCATTTTCTAACCCGTTCGTTGATTATAATTAAGGTTAAAAAAATCACGCGGTAAATTCGTTTTTTATCTTATGTATAATGTCAAACAACCGCGATAGTCTCCGAGTTCATATTGTTCGCTGATATCAAACGTTGCATTGTATTGCGAATACCTCATTTTAACATTGTTCTAGTTTACAATTAGCTGTGCTTGCGGACATGCATGTAAGAGTCTTAGGGTTGAAGTGCCAACCCCACCAACAGGTGAGTCTTATAGGAAAGCCTAAGAGGCACTGATAGTACCAGTTGCACTTGTTCTGATGAGGAAGTCTCGCCAAGGAGAAGCGCCTAGGACATTCAGGGTCGGAGTTCTCGTGGCAGACCTTGGGGTCGCAGCCGGCCCTTTCTGGCCAATCACAAACCTGGAATAAAAAAATATTATAAATATCTCGAAAGACTTGGAACTCCATGCCTTTGGAAACCTGAGCGGGTTTAAAACATTACTAATCTCTTTATACATACCCCCTCCTTTGTTTGTCTATATATTCCGTTCCTCCCTTCGATATCGAGTTGACATACGTTTCTAATTACTGTTTTATATTATCTATGATGACTATTAATCAAGTGCATTCATTTATGATTCCTTTTATACATTAATTTGCCCACATAAACCTTTAGTCACAATAACCCTGGCGGTATGGTCGGAAGATATTGCCACGTGGCATTAGGCTCACCACATTGTACTCTTTTGTGTGTGAAATAAAGCTTTTCAAACAAACAAACTTGGATCTAATATACCAAATTCATGTATTATTCAGGGTTGCAACCGTGTAGGCGAAGCTGCCTTTAACTCTCCGTGTCCGAGGTAGGGTATTAACACACCCCGATGATGATGTCCTCCTCATCGTGATCCGACGACGGCGACCTCTTGATTGACAGGACTTCTTCGAAGATGCGCGTGGAAGTGACTCGTGAATCCCAGTTTGTTTTTAAAGGTTCGATTACAACGACTACAGTAGAGTTCACCGCAGTTGTTGTAAGTGTATGTGTAAGTGGGTTTCGGACGAGTTTTGCGCTGTTGGCGGTTCGAGTCGAGGTTTTCAAGCCGGGCTTCCTCAAACTCTTTAATTTTTGTCATCACCGTGGATCGCCACTCGCTGCGTTTATGAGCAGCCCTCTCCCAGCTCTCAGGTGGAATGCCACTGGCGGTTAGGTGCCTTTTTAAGACATCTTTATAGCGTAGGTGCTGTCCGCCGACGTTGCGTGCGCCTTTTGAGAGTTGGGCATAAAACACGACTTTCGGGAGGCGGTCGTCCTTCATACTCACTACATGCCCACACCACCTCAGCGGAGCTTCCATGAGCATAGCTTCCATGCCCTGTATTTTCGTCGTTCGAGGGAATTCGTTCGAGGGAATGAACCTCAACGCAACGACGATAGCATAATGAACTTTATTTTCAAATAATGAAGTTTAAATTCCTGTATACATTTGATTTATATAATCTCTTCTCTCCGCTTTCATCTCAAAGCTTTCAATTACACCCCCAAAACATCTATTACTGGGTGTATACCTCAGCATTCATTAACTTCCATATTGAAGTCAATTACATTTTGGTCGGCCCGATTATGCAACTCTGTGCCTTTGCCACTGAGACAACTCAAAAACCAGCTCGGATTAAAAAATCCATTAAAACACATGTATTTATTGTATAAATAACCCCCCTTCTCCCTGGCTTCTCCTAATATTCTATTCCTTCCTTCGATATTGTGTTCACTTGTATTATTAATTTCTGTCTTATTTTCGTTATTACGTTTATTATGTAAATGTACTAATGTATTAGGACCACTAATTTACCTTAATCACGCTTGTTATGAATTAAGTGGCCTACATAAACATTTAATCACTAACACTCTGGAGGAAGGCATGAACGAATGAAGTAAAATGTCTTGTTATTTTTTAACCGTCAGGCATAAACAGGAGTCATAAAGCCTAGTTTAAAAAAACATTCATATCATTTATTCGATATCATACTTACCAAAAAGTACTCATTGATTAAAAGTATCGGTTTTAAAAGTATCGAGTACAAAAATATCGGTATCAAAACAAAAGTACTCGATACCAAAAAGTATCGAAAAAAAATCCGTGTGTCCACTGGCATCAGCCTCAGAGCGCGCGACACGTGAGTAAAGTGCGTTTGGATATCACACACCTCATCTTGTATGGCTTTTGTTGATGAGTTATTAAGAAAATACGTAAAAGATTATAAGTTAAAGAAAACGTTGGAAATAATGAGTGTATATCATAGTTCACCTCATATTTCCTTAACAGTAAAATAGCCGCTTGACTCAGCTCAGTGAGAGGTAAGTGCAGTTTATGTCTGTATCGCCAGGCGGTAGTCTGGTGACTGATTGCGCTAAGCCCCAAAACTTAAAGGTTATATTAACTTTAACAGTATTTCAGTTGCCTGTCCCATTTGACCCTGGCTCGCCCTTGGCGAAAGCTAGTAGCTTTGTGCAAGGAATCTCATGAGCCAGGTCCATGCCAGACTTTTACGTGGCAGGTTCCCCCATTCTTCTCTTCGTGGTTTGTGGGGTGTACTCTAGCTACAGCTCAGGATGCTTCGTGTGATGGCTGCACGCAGAAAACTGCTGATCCAGCCGAAACTACCTCCTATTCCAAGTCAGCGGGCCGCTGCTCTCCTCTGAGGGTACCGATCCGCGAGGCGACGCAGCGACTCGGCAGACCCCAGAGCGGTGACTAGGAGCGACTAGGTCAGGACTGGCGCAGCTATTCGCTTCGTTCAGCTGTTTCCTTGACTAGTCCGTCCAAGTAAGTGCTAGCGCGCTTCTCTTTCCAATGCGGGCTTTAAAGATTTCTAGACAAAGTGTACTAATGCGCTTCCTGCGCCAAATCAGGCGTTGAGGCGTTCCCATTATTGACCCGCACAAGTCCATACTGACGCGGTTCCCGCACTGCCGGGACCGCGCGACGCGGCCGCTTGCTAACGTCCTTTGAGTATCACTGGTGAAGGCTACCCAGCGTGAAGTAGAATAAAAAAGGAAAACCAGATATTATTCAAAATTGCCGGGTAATGTTGAACCCCAGTTGGAATCGTATTTATTGGATCATCGATTCATATTTTAAAAACTAGTGGAATCATGTAGTAAAAGTCGCTGCTGTGTACTCTCCACGCCAATCTTCTTGAGTTCTCGACCACAGTCTCAAAAATGCTTATACAGATTAAACACAAGCTCGTGAAAACTGCACCTGCGAAAGAAAATCAAATGGCCTCGTGCTAGACTATAGCCGCTATATGTAACGGACTTCGCCGGCTTCCTTAAAACCAACGCATGTACAGCCAGCGACAGAATATTTGATATCATCATGATGTATTGAAAATTAATATTGATATAAAATCGAAGATTATCGCGGTTGTTTGACATTATAAATAGGATAGAAAACGAATTTACCGCGTGAAATTTGTAGGACCCGACGTTTCGGTGACGTTGCAGCCGCCGTTGTCTAGGGTAGGCTGAAGAGCTGTCAGTCCGTTGTTTTGCGGGTAGGCCGCAAACCGCTGCCGCCACTGCGTAGGTTATAACGGTGGTGGGGGGCCGGGCTCGGAGCGCGGGAATTTTTAAAATGCGTCTTGCACACAACACTCACTGTATCCTGTTTTACGTCTTTGCGTTCGGCGTTCGGCGGCGGGAACATTTTAAGAAGAGGGTTCCACGTAGAAGAGAGTTTGTAGCCGTCATCTCTATTGAAGTTCGGAGTTCTTCTTATTTCAATGGCTTCCCGGATCATGCGAGGAAAGTAGAATTGTTCCTTGGATAGAACAATGGGATTTTGAAACTGCATCCAGTGGTTACTTCCGCTATCCAATATATGTTCGCAGATCGCCGATTTTTCTCGCTGAACGTTTTTAACAGCTTTGATGTGTTCTGTCAGTCGCGTGGCTATGGGCCGTTTCGTTTGTCCAACGTAGGCTAGACCCCAGCTGCATTCGACTTTATACACACCCGGGGTTTGCAGTGGTATTATATCCTTTACAGGCCTCAAAAATCGAGCTATATTTTGGGTCGGTTTGAAGATCGTTTTTATATCGAATCTGTTTAGCATCTTACTTATTCGATCAGTCACGCCCTTGACGTATGGTAAGAATGCTCTTGATCTGCTCGGTTTTTGAGTTTCGTCCGTATTAGATCGTGTGCGTGTCTCGTGATATTTTCCGTATCCATTTTTCCTAAGGACATCATTGACATGTTCCATCTCCTTCGGAAAATGCTCAGTGTCGCATAGATCGCGTGCTCGATTCACGAGCGACGTTTGCACTGAACGTAGATGGTAGGAATGATGGTGTGAGCTTGCATGCAAATATCTGTCCGTATGTGTGGGCTTCCGATATACCGTATGTCCGAGAGTATTGTCACTTCTCCTCGTCACTTTGACATCCAAAAATGGTAAGGAGCCGTCCTTCTCTACTTCATAGGTGAAACTGATTTTTGGGTGTATGGAGTTTAGATGACCCAGGAATTCTTTCATCGTTTGAATGTTGCCTTTCAGGATGCAGAAGGTATCATCCACGTAGCGAAGCCAGAGAATGGGTATAATTTTGGAGGTTTTTATGGCTAATTCCTCAAAATACCCACCACCGTTATAACCTACGCAGCCCACAAATCGGAAGCCCACAAATCGGAAGCCCACACATACGGACAGATATTTGCATGCAAGCTCACACCATCATCCCTACCATCTACGTTCAGTGCAAACGTCGCTCGTGAATCGAGCGCGCGATCTATGCGACACTGAGCATTTTCCGAAGGAGATGGAACATGTCAATGATGTCCTTAGGAAAAATGGATACGGAAAATATCACGAGACACGCACACGATCTAATACGGACGAAACTCAAAAACCGAGCAGATCAAGAGCATTCTTACCATACGTCAAGGGCGTGACTGATCGAATAAGTAAGATGCTAAACAGATTCGATATAAAAACGATCTTCAAACCGACCCAAAATATAGCTCGATTTTTGAGGCCTGTAAAGGATGTAATACCACTGCAAACCCCGGGTGTGTATAAAGTCGAATGCAGCTGCGGTCTAGCCTACGTTGGACAAACGAAACGGCCCATAGCCACGCGACTGACAGAACACATCAAAGCTGTTAAAAACGTTCAGCGAGAAAAATCGGCGATCTGCGAACATATATTGGATAGCGGAAGTAACCACTGGATGCAGTTTCAAAATCCCATTGTTCTATCCAAGGAACAATTCTACTTTCCTCGCATGATCCGGGAAGCCATTGAAATAAGAAGAACTCCGAACTTCAATAGAGATGACGGCTACAAACTCTCTTCTACGTGGAACCCTCTTCTTAAAATGTTCCCGCCGCCGAACGCCGAACGCAAATACGTAAAACAAGATACAGTGAGTGTTGTGTGCAAGACGGATTTTAAAAATTCCCGCGCTCCGAGCCCGGCCCCCCACCACCGTTATAACCTACGCAGTGGCGGCAGCGGTTTGCGGCCTACCCGCAAAACAACGGACTGACAGCTCTTCAGTCTACCCTAGACAACGGCGGCTGCAACGTCACCGAAACGTCGGGTCCTACAAATTTCACGCGGTAAATTCGTTTTCTATCCTATTTATAATTAATATTGATGTATTGAAAAGGTTATATACCTACTGTACCTCCTGGGATTCAGCACAGTCTAACTCACGATCACAACACAGACGACGAAGACAAAATACAACACAAAACATATTTATTTGTTACTCTTCTGATTGTACCGCTAAACGACAGGCCGCTGAGACAATCACGTATATACTGAAAAATTATCACAGCCGAATTCAACTCAACACTAAACGAATTTATTAGTTATGTACTCGTCTGACTGTGCCGTTAAACGGCTGGCTCCGGCGAGAATCATTAGTCACGCGTAAACTCATCCCTTTTTTGGTTTCAGTGCATTAGTGTTCAATAAATGCAATACGTGTGACCTGAGCATGCAGTTGTAGAGCTCAAGAATTACGAATCTATGTGTAAACACACTTTTCATAGTCCCTGACATAGGTGGTTCATGAGGACAGTCCAGTGGGAGTAACACACTTTAAAAGTTTCAAAGCAAGACTTCTGCATTTTTTGTCGTGACATAAACGATATAATAAATTTAATAATTTACCTCTAACTCCTCATTAAAATGTAAACCGCTTGGACACTGGAATAATACAGCTGTACCCCAGACGCATTGATAGAACTTGGTGCAGTCAGACTCATGCGGAATGTGGACCTTGGAGTCTGGGTTTGGTACGCTGCATCGATAATCCGCGTTGTTAAAATTGCTGATCTGAAAATTTTATCATCATGAACTAGCGATGGTGTGTAATTTTTAAAGAAGGGAGTACACAAAGTTTTTGTAAGGAATTCGTGTAAGCGGGAACTGATCTGTTCGCGTGCCATGCTATGTGGGCCACTACTCCGCAATCCAGCGAATAACCGGAGAGTCTGAAGACGCATGTTTCGTAAGAAGCGGGAGTAGTTGCTGAACTACCGTCACCTATTTTTAGAAACGATAAGTTGGCCACCCGATCTCGAGTCATATTGACTGGCAAAGGACGTCATGGATCCGTGATAAATTAAATAGCGGAATTGCCGCTTACGTCAGGTATTGGCCGGCTAAGCGACCTTTAACCCGTGACCAGGGTCCATATGGTAATAATGGCGTGAGGTTGGCCCGCTGTGTACACTTCCCACTGTCTCGTGGTAAGGCGTTGGACTCTTATGGTCTGCTAGCGTAGCTGGACGGTGTATCGTGTTGTTAATAAGGGCATTACGTTTACACCATGAGATACATATGAGCACGATTTCCTTATAACTCACTGGAGCGGCGGGTTCATCCGTAGCAAAACACCCCCTCAAAGATACGTGAAAGTTAAGGTGTGCCGCATATAAATTTGGCGAAGGAAAAGACGTGGAAGTCACAGCGTGTAGAAGAGAGAAGCGAGCGCAACCGGCGGATACCTAAGCCACTGAACCATTGAATGGACATGACGTTTGATCACATATCGACCTTTCGCAGGCAAATGGAGTGTCTCCCCATTAGATGATGTCGGGATATTCACATACTGACCCTACTCTTTCGCGTACTTTATTCAAACATGCCTTCTTATTTGTATAATCTCTTCTCTCCCCTTTCATCTCATAGCTTTCCATTACGCCCTTAAAAATCTATTACTGGCTGTATACCTCAGCATTCCTCAACTTCCATGTTGAAGTCAATTACAGTTCGGTCGACCCGATTCGGCAACTCTATGCCTTTGCCACTGAGACAACTCAAAAACCTGCTCGGATTAAAAAATCCATTAAAGCACATTTATTTATTGTATAAATAACCCGGGAGCTAATGGGCCCTTGCTGAGTTGGCCACGAAGACCCATTCTGTTCAGGGCTGGTCACACTCACGGGTCAACACCCATCCGGCGGCCTCCACGCATGAAGTGCGAGCCCGGGCAGGACTCTGGCCTTAGGGCTAGTTTCCCCTAGGAATCAACCTTCTGGCGCTCTTAGACGTTCTGCGCACCGTGCGGCGTAAGTCAATCGATTGTGCACTCTGACTAACAGTCGGGGGAGTTTGGAAGCAGTACTGTTTCCTATATAGCGGGGGTGGTTGCGGACCTTACGGCGACTGCTCTTGAAACGACCATCGGCTACCCGATCCTGGGTGAACAGCCGGGCAAAGGATGCCGTGGTCCGCGATATATTCGGTTTACACCGTTTCACCGTTTCGTGAGGGAGAGGACCGCGCAAGCGACCTCGAACTCGTAACCAACCGAGAGACTGGAATAATCTGGTCGCAATTGGAAGTAAGGGCGTGAGTACCACACCAGCCCGCTGGGTACCACACCTGGTTATCTCGCGGTTAAGGCGTTGCAGTTGGCTTCTTACGGGCATGTGGCGGAGCTTGACGGTGGACTGTTTTGTCCAAGTCTTCTGCGCTCACTTCAGTGAGATAGAACGACTAATCGTTAAAACTTCCTGATGGGACGGGCTCGCCCGTTGTAGTTGACAACTCTAGTTGTATAAATAACCCCCCCCCCCCCACCACCCTCTTCCCTGGCTTATCCTAATATTCCATTACTTCCTTCGATATTGTGTTGACCTGTGTTATTAATTTCTGTCTTACTTTCGTTATTACGTTTATTATGTAAATGTACTAATTTATTAGGATCACTAATTTACATTAATCACGCTTATTATGAATTAATTTGCCTACATAAACATTTAGTCACTAAAACTCTGGATGTATGGTCGCAAGATATTGCCACTTGGCCCGGTAGCATAGTTGTTAGGTCGCCTGGTCTTTGTTAGGTCTCGGGTTCGATTCCCGGCTGGGTTACCATTTTCTGTTGTGATAAAATTAACAGAATTGCATTTCAATTATGTCGATCGAGAAATAACAAAACACACACTTACGCGCATGCTACACGCAGAAGTACATAAAACACTTCATAGTAGGTGGATAATATTATAAGCGACGTTGAAGGTCTCGTTGAAGAGTTCAGAGAATTGGTTCGCCTTTAAAAAAACCACTCGTTTCTGAAACTCTCCGAAACAGACATTCTGTTAGTTATAAATTATACTTTTAGGCGTAAGTTTAGGGGACAATTCTATAGAAAATTGCAAACGCTTATACATTATTAGGTTACTTAAAACGAGTCTTTTACACTATAATACGCTACTTAACGAGTCTTTACACTATAATACGCCCGAAACATAAACACTATTATAACTTTAAAACAAATCTTTGTACTATATAATCCGCCCGAAACATAAACACTATTAGAGCGGGGGAATCCTCGCCTCCAAGAAAGCGACCGGTGCGAGTGTAACACTTTTAGCCACTGTCAGATGTTTAAAAATAATATTTTACGAAGGGTCAGCATTTCAAAGCTCAGCCCACCATAAAACACAAAAAAAACCCTCAACCGAATTCAGCCTCCCACTGTCAGTAGGCGATGGCGATTTATGGCAAGCGTTCTCGAAGGTCTATTATCTTATGGACAAAGAAACGACAAGTGTTCGCGATTTTCTATAGAATTGTCCCCTAAACTTACGCCTAAAAGTATAATTTATAACTAACAGAATGTCCGTTCCGGAGAGTTTCAGAAACGAGTCGTTTTTACAGGGGAACCAATTCTCTGAACTCTTCAACGAGACCTTCAACGTCGCTTATAATATTATCCAGTAGGGTTGGTTGGAAGAGATTGTCGTATGACAATAAACCAGCCATTTGTAAAATGTCACAATAAAGAGTACAAACAATAGGCCTCACCATATAAATAAGATAAAAAACGAATGTGAAGTTTGTAACACCCGGTGTTTCGGCGACGTTGCAGCCGCTGTTGTCTAGGGTAGACTGAAAGAGCTATCAATTCTTTGTTCCGCGGGTAGGCCGCTTACCGCTTCCGCCACTGCGTAGATTGGTGGTGGGCGAGGCGGACTCTGCGCGCGCGAAATTCGAAAACCCGTCAGGCATAAAACACTCACTGTATCCTGTCTTACGTCCTTGAGTTCGGCGGTGGGAACATTTTAAGGAGAGGATTCCATGAAGAAGAGAGTTTGTAATCGTCGTCTCTATTAAATTGTTGGTGGGGAAGGCGGGCTCGGCGCGTGCGAAAATCGAAATCCGTCGTGCATACAACACTCACTGTATCCTGTCTTACGTCCTTGCGTTCGGCGGTGGGAACATTTTAAGGAGAGGATTCCATGAAGAAGAGAGTTTGTAATCGTCGTCTCTATTAAATTGTTGGTGGGGAAGGCGGGCTCGGCGCGTGCGAAAATCGAAATCCGTCGTGCATACAACACTCACTGTATCCTGTCTTACGTCCTTGCGTTCGGCGGTGGGAACATTTTAAGGAGAGGATTCCATGAAGAAGAGAGTTTGTAATCGTCGTCTCTATTAAATTGTTGGTGGGGAAGGCGGGCTCGGCGCGTGCGAAAATCGAAATCCGTCGTGCATACAACACTCACTGTATCCTGTCTTACGTCCTTGCGTTCGGCGGTGGGAACATTTTAAGGAGAGGATTCCATGAAGAAGAGAGTTTGTAATCGTCGTCTCTATTAAATTGTTGGTGGGGAAGGCGGGCTCGGCGCGTGCGAAAATCGAAATCCGTCGTGCATACAACACTCACTGTATCCTGTCTTACGTCCTTGCGTTCGGCGGTGGGAACATTTTAAGGAGAGGATTCCATGAAGAAGAGAGTTTGTAATCGTCGTCTCTATTAAATTGTTGGTGGGGAAGGCGGGCTCGGCGCGTGCGAAAATCGAAATCCGTCGTGCATACAACACTCACTGTATCCTGTCTTACGTCCTTGCGTTCGGCGGTGGGAACATTTTAAGGAGAGGATTCCATGAAGAAGAGAGTTTGTAATCGTCGTCTCTATTAAATTGTTGGTGGGGAAGGCGGGCTCGGCGCGTGCGAAAATCGAAATCCGTCGTGCATACAACACTCACTGTATCCTGTCTTACGTCCTTGCGTTCGGCGGTGGGAACATTTTAAGGAGAGGATTCCATGAAGAAGAGAGTTTGTAATCGTCGTCTCTATTAAATTGTTGGTGGGGAAGGCGGGCTCGGCGCGTGCGAAAATCGAAATCCGTCGTGCATACAACACTCACTGTATCCTGTCTTACGTCCTTGCGTTCGGCGGTGGGAACATTTTAAGGAGAGGGTTCCACGAAGAAGAGAGTTTGTAACCGTCGTCTCTATTACATTGTTGGTGGGGAAGGCGGGCTCGGCGCGTGCGAAAATCGAAAATCCGTCGTGCATACAACACTCACTGTATCCTGTTTACGTCTGTGCGTTCGGCGGTGGGAACATTCTAAGAAGAGGGTTCCACGTAGAAGAAAGTTTGTAACCGTCATCTCTATTGAAGTTCGGGGTACTTCTTATTTCAATGGCTTCCCGGTAAAACCGAGATAATCCCCGATTTCATAGGGCTCGCCATGCTGTCATTCTTTTGTGTGTGCAATAAAAAAATCAAACAAACAGACATAATATAGTTAGAGTAATAAATCTACACTTGAAGAAACGAATAACGGACATAGTGACGTTTAAAATACCTACCTTTTCTATTGGATATGTTGGTACTTCCTCCTGGAAATTAAGGTCACGACTACACAGTCCCGGTACGCGCGGATTGAAAACTTCATTATATCTGCATCGGAGAATAGTGACTGGCTCTCCGGTCACCTCTACTCCGCAGAAGAAGAAATTTGAGCGCTCGAATTGATGTGGCAGAAACGACTGGTCTTGAGGATTTGGCGGACATTGTATAATAGATGGTCGTCTGGTTTCTGCGATGCTGGACAGCAGCAATATCGATAATAGCTGGATAGACTCTGAAATAAATGAAATCAACATTGCAAAAATTATATAATACATGGACAATCCTAATATACCTACTACCTTTGGAACTACATAATAGACTATATAGATAGATACATTGAATTTTATTGTATGATTCTATGCTAGAATTACAAATGTTTTAGTACAATGTACTTCGACAGAGTTTTCCCACAGGGTATGCAGTAAGCACATGCTTACTACCATAGTACACTGTCTTTGCTTACTATAATAAATAAAACATAAAATACAAACGGAGCTGCCATGGAATTCACCAACCGAAATCAGGCCCATCATACATTACATTACATTTACGTCGTGTCCAATTGGTGTCTAAAAACCGCTCTTGGACGTGTCAAAATATTTCTGTTTTAAGTAGTAAGTGTCATTACTACTTTAATCTATACGTTACATACATATATTAATTTTAAAAAATATACAGTATCTAAGAAACTTTGGAACCTACTAAAAGTTATTCGTTGTAGAATCGTATTTCAAAACAAATTAAAGAATAGTCAATGGCTACCTACTAAACACACAATAATTAAAATAGTCAGTTAAAAAGTTGAATAATCAAAGCAGAAGCCCAACAATTGAAATAGTCAATAAATCAAATATATACGTACTAAAAACTGTGCATAGTAACATCCAAAGTAGTAAGTAATTTGTTAAATAATCAAACTAAAGCTAAATCTTAAATTTAAATACTAGAAGTACATATATAATTATCATTCAAATTGGTACAATATTTGCAAAGTCATGGCCCTCGAATTCGGTCAGATTATAGAAAGGGTGGCCTATCAGCATCTCCTTAATGTTTTTTTTAAATTGTTTGTCCTCCAGTTCTTTGATAGTGGTAGGGAGTAAATTGTAGAATTTAATGCTAAGGTATAAGAAGCTCTTCTTTACTTTTGCCAGTCTTGTTCGGGGTACGCATAAAAGGGAATTACCGCGTGTATGGTAAGAGTGAATGTCCGCTCTAGTTGCGGTTTCTGTTAGGTGCTGTCTGGCATACATTAAGCACTGGTATATGAACGCCGAATACATGGTCATTATCTTTGCCTTACTGAAGTATGCTCTGCATGAGGTCCTGGGCGTTAGCTGATAGATGCTGCGCAGTGCTCTTTTTTGCAATAGGAAGATTCTTTTACTGTTTGCGGCATTTCCCCAAAATAGTAGTCCATAAGTCATTAATGAGCCGAAATACGCAAAATACACTGATTTGGCTGCCGCGAAGCCACAAAGACTTCTGATTTTTTTTTATTGAGTATATAGAACTACATAACTTACCAGCTAATTCATCAATATGGGTATTCCATTTTAATTTGCTGTCAATTCTTAAACCTAAAAAATGTATATCTTCTGTGATGTCAATTTTGAAATAGTCATATAATTCATTTAAATAGGATATAATTCATATATAATTATTACGCTTCTGGGAGGTGAATGGTGGATTCCGGACTAACGACCGGCTGTGGTAGGTTTAGGAGAGCCGTCTTGCCACATGTGAGCGTACACCTTACCACCCATTCACTCCCCTTTCGATATTCTTGCGATGTTCGTATGAAAGCTGTCTGTTTAAAAATTTGTAAACTATTTTTAAACACTTGCTGTATTGTGCCGTCTTATACATAACAAACTAACTTAGGTGCCCTCCGAAAACGACTTAGCAGAAAAGCACCGACTATCGGTGATTGCCATAAAGTAACAAGAAGAAGAAGACGTTGGACACTTAGCGGCTGTTAGCGTAGTTAGACTGTGAACGTGTTAGTTTCTAAGACCCTGCGTTCACTCTATGGGAGACAGAATGGCCTGATCTCATTATAACACTTTGGAGTGGGGTTCGCTCGTAGTAACTGTCGCCCCTCAATTAACCCATAGATAAAACCGGTACAGAACCTCATATTCGAAAATGATGCGGTTTTAAAACTTTTCCTTGATTGCAAATATCCGAGCAATAACACAGGTTAGAAGATAAAATGATTTTAAAATCGGAATAATGTGCCTTTCAATTAAATTTTATTTCAATTTAATTTAACATAATTTTATAACAGGTTACCAGAGGATTAAAAAATATACAAACATATGCACTATTAAAAAAACTTACCAAGGAATTTTTATTCCAAAAATATCTATATGGCACGGACTTTTAAAATTTTATATTCACTACTGACTACTTGTTTATTTTATTTATTTTTTATTTTGTTTAACTTAAGTTTTAACCCTATTCTGAACACTTCATTTTATAGACAATTTACTTACTGATTATGTAACATGATTTAGGCATTATTGTTTTTATTTTTATATTTTTACTCTGATTATTATTTGATTCTTTCCAAATTGGACTCCTTGATTATTATTATTATTATTGATTTATTTATTTGCGAGATCATTCAATGGATTTGCCTATCTTTTCTTTTTTATTTATTGATTTATACTCTTATTTTTTTTCTGGATTTGTAGTTTATTGACTTTCAGATTTCCAACGTGATTTAATTTTATATTTGCCAGATATATGATATGTTTAAAATATGAATATTATAAAAAATGCATTTATTAATTGTAAGTTCTATACCCTCGCCGGTTTTTTTTTTAATAAATAAACTTTGAACTTTGAACTTAATATTCCGACTCAAAGTAAAAACCTAACTTCAAAATTATCAGTGTGAATTTAAGCGGAAATTCAGAAGCTTGAATCTCAAGCTAAACCTAATATTAGAAAAATAGTTTTTAAGTATAATTTCGGTTCCAAAACAAAAAATATATTATTTTTAATTATTTGTATAAAGATTTATTTCTAATAAAGTTAAAATAAAGTTAAAACTCACTCATTTTCACATCGAACATACGGACTGAATGAGATAGAATTTGCGTTTGATGAGTAAAGGAAGACCATTACTTTTATATTAAAAAGATAAGGTGGATATTATTTACTCCTGATAATATGTAAGATAAATGTGTTTTTTATCATATTGATATCAATAGTTGATATTTTAAAAGTATTTACTTAATGATAAATCACATATTTAACCCCAAGTGACCACCAAGCCTCAGAACGGCAATTTGACAGCGAGCTGAATATTAAAAAAAACAGTTGTGTCTCCGTTCTAGGGTGGATTTTTTTTTGCCAGGACAGCATTTGTATTGGACCTGTCCGAGCTTACAGAGCCCATATATTTAAATTAATTAAATATACAATTTCCAAAAAATAACGTTTTTTTTTTCGATATGGAACGGCAACGAAATAAATAAATAAATTCCTTAGGTAAGGATCTAGTTTTAGGTGGTTTACGGAAAGATAAAATTGGCGATGAATAAAGAGATCCTTAATAGATACATAATTAAAAATAATTGAGAATAAATCAGTTAAAATAAGTAGGTCGCAGTGTCTCAGAACACAGAAAAATATAAAGTTGAAGAAGATGTTCTCTTTTTAATTAAATTATGTATTGCTCTTTTTAATTAAATTTAAAAATATGTACATACTAGCTGCGCCCAGCGGTTTCACCCGCTTGGTGATGGAAAATTGTGATAATGATGATAGAAAACCATATATCTTTATAAATTATAGCCTATGTATTATTCTGATGTGTAAGCTATATTACTGTAAAGTTTCATCAAAATGCATTCAGTAGTTTTTGCGTGAAAGAGTAACAAATATCCATACATACATACAAACTTTCGCGTTTATAGTATTAGTAGGATTATTATATTATTATTATTAAGTAGGATAGTAGGATAGAATTTAAATTTCTAATGTCAATTTCTTAGATTTTTTTCCTACTTACTTGACAGTTATCGTTATGTTTTAGATAATTCACGCTATATCTTTATAAATTATAGGCTATGTGTTATTCTGATGTGTAAGCTATATTATTGTAAAGTTTCATCAAAATCCATTCCGTAGTTTTTGCGTGAAACAGTAACAAACATCCATACATACATACAAACTTTCGCGTTTATAATATTAGTAGGATTATATATTTTGGTGTATATTACACTTCAGCATTTAGTATATGTTTCTCTGACAGAGGAGCAGGGCATTTCCTTTCCAGAAAGGATTGTTTTAGATTTGTGAGATACCTCATAAAGCGGATGATAAAGTCGTAATCCATTTTTTTGTTAAACAGTGAAGAATTCGCCTTCGGCTACGTAAAGACCAAATTTGGTTACACATCAGAACACCGTTAACTACGTAACAACCAATATGGGCGGGCGGCTTGCTCCCGGAGCGCACAATAATATTATTTTCTAATTCGAACGCATCCTAAAATCCATATCAAATTTCTCATTATTACCATAGATACATAGACGGCCGCTAAAATATTAAACGCGCGACATTGAACGGATATTTCTGGTAAAATTCCATTGTCAAACATCGCCGTTCGGTCGTCATTGTTAAACGTCGGGTCGTGACAGTTTTTTTAGTGTTTTAAGTTGGAATATGAATAGAAATGTAAGTAAATTTTATTCTAAAACACTTTATCAACCAAATTCAGAGATTTTTTGTAAATTTTGTTCCAATTTTAACTTTTTTTTTGAGTTGAAAAATTGGGTGCGGCGCCGCTACGGCGTCATTACTAATTATGGAGTTCTCTAAAAATGCAAAATGTCTGCCTAATTCGTTGACAAAATACATATTATTTTGTTTTTCGCTGAAATATATGATTTTTTCGGCGTATTTGTAAATAATTGAAGTTATTTTTTTCGAGATTTTTTTTCGAGAAATCATCAAATTTTTATTGGTTGGAGCTAATATCTAAATATTTTTGTATGTAAATAAGTAATACAAAATATTACCATTGATAGAGAATCTAATAAAAATCACGATACCATTTACAATTTCTAAATATGATTACGTATTTTTCTGTAAGTAAGTAGAAGTTAGAAATGCCGAGTTTTTTTTACTTTTTCGACAGTCTCATATTTGTTCATATTTATTTAATTATTTTACAAAATGAGATTTCAATATTTTACATAGGATCAAATCAAATCAAAATCAAATCGCATTTATTGTCTTCAAAAAAACTTTACATAGTTGTTTAGACATTTTATATAGCCGCTTAATGTTAAAATAACTTTAAAATGTATACTAAATATTTCATTAGAGACTCACCAAATAATTGAGTTATATTAGATATTTATAACTACAGATAGTCATGAAATTATAATATTAAAATTAAATGGTCCTGTAAGTAAGAATTATAATTGATTATGGGAGACAATTAAAATAATAGTAATAATATAATAATCAATAAAATGGTACAAATGTCAAGTTAAATAAAGAAAAAAAAATCGAGATGGAAATTGTCAGTAATCTAATTATAATTCGTTAATATTATATAATTCTCTCGCAATAAGGTAGCCTTTTAATTTCCATTTAAATTGGGTGATATTTCCGTTTCTACATATACTTTTGATATTCTCAGGCAGTTTATTGTAACACGCCATTCCAACGTAATTTGGATCCCTTTTGAATAATACCAGAGATGGACGGGGTAATGCTAAATTGTGCCTACATCTGGTGAAATGCGAGTGAATTTCTTTTTGGGTCTTTATTTTTCCTATGTTTTTTAATATTAATTTTATGCATTCAAATATGTATAGTGATGGTAGCGTTAGAATACTGAGATTTTTGAAGTGACCACAACATGATTCATTATGTTTTAAGTTTATCAATATTCTTATGGCTCGTTTTTGGAGAGAGAAAATATGTTGCCTTAAAACTACTGTACACTGTGTCCAGAAGGGAATCCCGTAACGAAGAATTGACTCGAAATAGGCAAAGTATATTATTTTTGTGTGTTTAACACTGATTAGTTTCCTTATTTGCCTTAGTAAGAAACAGGCGCTGGATAGTCTGTCGCTTAATTCCTCTCCGTGAGCATTCCACCTTGAATTTTCATCTAAAACTAAACCCAGAAATTTATGGCTTTTAATATTGGCTACTGTGTTTGCACCGATAATTAAATTTTGACTGTTTATAACCTTATTTTTTCTACAAGATAGGAAGATGGATACTGTCTTGGATGTGTTAAGAGACAGATTATTTTTCTCGAACCAGGTATTCAACAGAGCCAATTCATGGTTTAACGTTTTCACTACATTCTCTATTTTGGCATCTGCAAAGCTTATGCTGGTGTCATCTGCATACAAAGTTATATTTGAGTGAGCTACTATAGATGGGAGATCATTAATATATAGAATGAAAAGGGTCGGTCCCAGGATGCTTCCCTGAGGAACACCGCTCTTCGTTTCACACTCATCGGAAATGGTTCTCTTCAATACGTCACCTTTGCAGTCGTCTAATTGTACAACTTGTTTTCTTTTTGAGAGGCAGCTGCTGAACCATTTTAAGCTATTTCCTCGGATTCCATATCTGTCGAGTTTAGTTAGCAGTGTTTGATGGTCTACCATATCGAACGCTTTTGATAAATCGCAAAATACGGTACTTGAATAAAGTTACGTAACTGTGCAATGATCGTAGGAAATTTCAATACGATCATTGCACAGTTATTCTTTTTATGATTGCTATAGTAGTTCCATAGTTATAGTACTTTTTGTCGAGCGCGGCGATATTGCAAGAAATTCCAATAGATTGCCGCGATCTGCCGTGAAATTATGCCGCTACTCGAAATTTAAATTGCGGGTACATTCCAAGTACTTGTAGTTTTTTTATTTTCTTTGTTTATTCAAGTAATAATTACTATAAAACATCAAGTTTGCTTACAAAAAAACTGGAACCGAACGGCAAAATTTTAACTTTATGCTTATTTAATTCGGACACCAAACTGGGACAACTCCGTTCTAGGGTGGACAGGGAAATTATTTAAAAATGTTAAATAAAAACTGTGCTTTCTTAGGTGTTGTAATCCATAGTTTTATTCACATGACAGCAACTTGCATTAATTATATTCAGTAATAAGTTAACACAGAACACAATCTCATGTAGGTAATCCACACTCCAAATCCCCTACCCTCCTGTCCTGTCACATTACACAGTGTTGCCAGTATGTACCATTAGGTAACTGACAAATATTAGTCACGTTAGAATATTAGCCAAGCCATTATCCAATTATGGAAATTAAAGAAAAAAGCATTAAAATTTATTATATTATTAGAGAAAATCACTTTATATTGACAGATACAGTATCTCATTTACAAATTATAATGCTCAAATATCCGCAATGTTGTGGTCAAATAAATTTAAATGTGAGATATCATTTCATAGTCTTTACATTAATGATATATCTTTTTTAACAATATAGTACATAATTGTTATTATTTGGAAAATCAATAAATTATTCTATTTTATTCTATTATTCCACCGTTGATTTGGTTATTAACCCTTGGAGTAAATGGGTATTTTCATGGATGCATCTGTCTCTTTTGCAGGATTTTCGGCGACATCGACTTAAAGTACTCCTGTTGCTTAGGAATAATTTCTTGGAGTTCGAGGTGAATCTCCTTGCTCAGTTGTAAACAATGAATTACCTCATAGATTATTATTATGGAAGAGGAATATAGATGACAGTGATTCATAGTTGTGCAATGGCTTGTTAATAACTACGAAACTACTACACCAATCATAAAAAGAACAACTGCACAATGATTGCATTGAAATTTCGAATATAGAATATTGAAATATCATTTTGTAAAACAATTAGATAATTATGAATTAAATATGAGAACGTCAAAGAAGTGAAAAAAACACGGAACCAGATCTGGTCGTATCATACTCAACGGGTTAAACTGAGATTTGTCATTTATTCAAAAATGCGCTATGGAAAATACCATTTTATTATCTACGATTTCTTCCTATACAATGATTTATCACCTTATCGTTGTTTTTGTAGGTATCAAATTTAATATTCCTTGCTAATAAAAAAAAACAAATCATCTTTGCGATATCTTTGGGGCAGCCATTGAACTACTTTATATAAAAATAATAAGTCATTATCATTTGTACTACGTGATTGATACTATTGTTCGATAAAATGTAAGCATAATTCTGTTAAACACGAACAAGGATATAAGTTAAAAAAAATATATAATTATTTCTGAAATATACGAATATTTTAGTGAATTTTAGTGAATTATATTTTAGTGACATTTAGAATAGGTTCTTACAGTATACATTTCATCGTGCCTTTTTTAATTTGAACAACTGCCCCCCATATCTAAGTAGATAATTATTTATTTTGATAAAACATTATGTATTAAAATACAAAAATAGTTACGATTAGTTTGTCTAATATAGCAATTAAAACAGTTTTCGATAATAAAATATCTAGATAGTAAAATTTCTAATAAATCGAAATATCTAATTAAATATCTAAAAAATCTATAAATAAGTTTTGATAAGGACAACACTGAAAATAAGTCAATATTACTATACCTATCATAAAACTAGTTAATACGCGGTAACATTACCAAATTTCGTTGCCATTAAGTGACATACATGCGTTTCTGTTCTTTTTATTAGATACTAGCTGACCCGACATACATTGTCCTGTCCAAATTTGAATAAATTTGAATTGGTGAAAAGCTAACCCCAAGGCGAACTGGTGAACCCCAAGGCGTTCCCGGCAATCAGACAACTCCGCCACCCCACATTTTCCCCCTAACCCAACTTCCCCTCCCTTCCCAACCCCCCTCCTTCCAAACTCCCCCCCTCCCTAACTCCCCTCCCCCCCCCCCTAAACTCTTAGCTACAGATCAATACCGAATTAAATAAATTGGAATATAAATAAAATAACTAAATTTGTTGGACAGATCGCGAAACAACACAAAAGTAGAAAAATGTATTGTTTTTAATTTAGGCTGGAATGCCTTTCCGAATTTTAATCAAGATCTGATAGGCATGGTGTCAATACTAGAAATAAAAATAAACTTGCTGACCATAAAAGTCGACTCTCCAAAACCACAAAATCATTCAAAGGGCAATGTATACGCTTCTACAATAAAGTCCCAGTAAACATGCAAAATTTATATGTGATACAATTTAAGTCATTTATTAAGAAGAAGCTGTACTTAAAGGGATACTTAAATAAATGATTATCTAGACGACAAAGACCCTTGGAAATAAAATGGTTACCTCGATGATTAATATCACGTTATATGTCACAATAATTTGTTATAATGTCACAATATCTTAATTTTTTATCATTTATGTATGTTTGTATGCATTATTGACGTCAAAAAGTTACGATTTCGTACTATTTTGAATAAAAAACTTATGATTATGATTATGATTATCTTTAGATTTTTTTTTACAGTCAAATATATTCGATTAAAATATTTTCATCCCGAGAGCATAGCGATAAAAAACAAAAGTGGAAT
Source organism: Micropterix aruncella (assembly GCA_944548615.1). Taxonomy (NCBI): domain Eukaryota; kingdom Metazoa; phylum Arthropoda; class Insecta; order Lepidoptera; family Micropterigidae; genus Micropterix; species Micropterix aruncella. The sequence continues at coordinate 23,354,467 of OX155972.1, forward strand.
AGGTTGATTCCATTGCCGTTGCTATTCAAAAAAATAATTGTGGATATCCATCGTTAGAATCGTGAGTAGAAAAAAGCAATTTCAGTTTTTCCCGAATTTTCTAATTTTTCAGGCCACGTTTCCAATTTTCCTTTCCGTTAGGACCTTATTTGGACTATTACGAACGTTTTATAAAAGAAATTAGCCAAATCAGTTCATCCGTTCAACCTAATATGTGTTTACCAACGAACAGCATTTCAGTTTTATTTATTTAAATATAATTAGCACAAATATTTATTTCAAATCGTTTTTTAAAGTCTTTCTTTTGTCTTCGATTTAACTGATTTTTATCCCCTATAATAATTGCGTTTTTTAAGTTCGAATATCAAATTCTTTATTTTCTACCGATTATTTTAATTTGAATAGTTATACTCATAAACCACTACAGGTAATAATAAACCACCTAAATCAATAATAAAGGCATTGTTCTCGGAATTCTATTAAAATTAATTTCTTCTTTCTAACTTTAATTATAATGGAGTTATGAAATATCGAATTTTCAGATGATGACATGTTTAATTCAAAACCTACTGAAGATCTTAAAAATTAATGTAAGCAAAAGTGGTAGGAAATATAAAAAGAATTTTTAATTACATCTTTCTTTAGGCGCAGTATTAACGGATTTATTTAATTTATAACATTTTAAAGCTGTCATTTGGTAACAAAATAACGTATGTCTTAACAGCCTTTAAAATACCAGCATAATAAAAATGTTAAAATACTATTCAAAAAGTTTTTAAAATACCACGCACACACACATACACACAAGATTTTAACGCTGGCAGAACCGCGGAAAGTCGCTAAAATACCTCATCTGCTCTGACAGCAGAGTGGCACTGGACGCTCTGGCTAAAGCCACCACAGAATCTTCTGTAGTCTGGGACTGCATGCAAGAGCTCAACAAATTGGGAAAAGCCAACATCAAGGCATCAAGGCATACCCGGCAACGAAGAGGCCGACAGACTGGCAAAACTGGACACACTGGAATGCCCGGTGAAGACAGTTGTTGGGGTCCCCTTCGCTACAGGCAAGAAAATAATCAGGGACTGCTTGGAGCAGGAACATCGAGAATCCTGGAAACAGAGCCAGGGATGTCGCCGGGCAAAAGCCATGATGGAGCAGCCACTACAAAAGAAAACCAAGGCCCTACTTAACATGAGCAAGAAGAACCATAGAACCACTATCGGTCTCCTCACCGGACACACGACCCTTAGAGCACATCTATTCAACCTTGGCTTGACCGAGAGCAAGAACTGCCGAATATGTGACGAAGAACCTGAAGACAGCATACACATCGTTGGTCGCTGCCCAGGCCTCGCCGCAAAAAGAGACAGTTTACTGGGACAAGCCTTTCTCGAACCCAGCGATCTGTCCAACTTGAAGGTCAGTGATCTACTTGGACAGGTAAGAAGTACTGAGCTACTAGCTGACCACTGACCTAACCACAAAGTGAATAGTTACAAAATATCTTATAGATCCCCACTCCGTTTACTACTACTACTACTACTACTTACATTAAATGATGCCGTTTTCCTGACTTAGCCCTGTCCTTACATACTATTATTCTACAATTATTCTACTCATGCATTCTATTATTTTACCTTTTTTAGCTATTGCATAGCTTTTATCGCGGGCCTAGGCCAGCGCGGCGACCGAATGAAGAAATTTCTTAACGAAAATTAATGATTTTAAACTGATAATTACGTCTTAACGAGTACTGCTCACGATTCGAAAAAAATATATGTTAAACAAGAACATTTTCCTAATATTCTTAGCTTTGAATATTTTAGATTTTGTTTATATTATATAGTGTAATTAATTTGTGAAATTAGGTCTAACCGAACACAAAAACGACTACTACGCAAATACTATCTGGCGTATTAATATGAAACCTGCACCATTTTAAAGATAATTTAATTATCTATCTTTTTATCTACGTTTTTTTTCGAATAATCCTTTTTTTTGCTTTATCGAATAAAAAAATCGTACGCGGCGCTCTATCGGAAGACGTTTAAATTATTCTGAATCATTTGCTACCGCAGCTGCAAATGATTCGGAATAATTTCAACGTTTTCCGATAGAGCGCAGTCATCTGATATCAGAAGAAATAAAATAAATAAAATAAATAAATAATTATAATTGCATAAGTTGTTAAAAATGCTATGTAATAGCTTTACCGCGGCAGTCCCTGATTGCCACACTTATTTATTTTACTAATAAACTCTTAAAAAGAAATAACATATTTATTTTAACCTTGGACAATGAAATTAGATACGAAAACCAAACTGAAATAAAAGATTGTAGTCAAAATAAAATCGTATTCTTAACAAAAAAAATTAAATAAAATCAGACATAATTCAAATAACTTTATTATAACGATATAACAAATATATTTATTTAAATATTTAAAGAAACAATTTTTTGTAACGCGTTGTTCGAACCCATCTCCCGCCCCTGTTATGCATCGTAACGTTTTACAAGAACCTCCTTCCCCCCCAAATTTCGTTACTTAATACTTGAACGTCGCCTATGACGCTGAATAATCTAATACAATATGTAATCAATGATCATATCAAAATAAAGAAAACGTGAGCTACTTCTCTATTCTTTGAAGATATCTAACAGTTATATACTTTCAATCTAATTAAAGAAATGACCTGTCCTTATATTATCTTTACTATAGCCTTGAACTATATCACACAAAAATATTTTGAAGCGCCATGTCTACATCGCACTAATTTCTCGATTTTAAGATTAAATGTAGGAACTGATAAGATAATGATTTAATCGCTGATAACGCGACATAAATGTAAATACGATTAAACCTATCCGAAGAGGATATCGATTTGTCTTTATAATTTTCCGGCAATATTGACTGATTGAGACGTCTAGACTGGTATGACAAGACTCTTGTGTCTGGAGGGCGAATTTACTACTAGTGCGGTTGACTAATAAATTTTGTAAAACTCCTTAGCACGATAAAATAAGACAAATGAGCTAAACTTATTCTGGTAGTTTTGAAAATCGGTACCGCTATTCCTAATTCTGATCTTGAAGAACATACTTGAAGTCACAGATGGTATATATATTAGTATATACTGGTTGTCACCGCAACCTGATCTAGATAAGGTATGCACAACTAGAGCTGTCAACTACAACGGGCGAACCCGTCACCTCAGAAAGTTTTAACGAAATATTATCGTTCTGTCTCCCGTGAGATGAGCGCAGGAGACTTAGGACAAAACAGTCAACCGTCAAGCTCCTCCACATGCCCGTAAGAGGCCAACGCCTTATCCGCGAGATAGCCAGGTATGTTATCCAGCGGGCCGACACTCACGCCCTTACTTACAGTAGTGACCTGATTACTCCGGTCTCCCGACTAGTTACGAGTTCGAGGTCGCTTGCGGGGTCCTCTCCCTTACGTAGCGGTGAAACTGTGTCAATCGAATCTATAGCGGACCACGGCATCCTTTGTCCGGCTGTTCACCCGGAATCGGGTAGCCGTAAGGTCAACAAATATCTCCGCTCTATAGGAGACAACTAGGGTTGTCGACTAAGAATAAGAATAAGAATAAGAATAAGAATAAGAATAATTTATTTTCATAAACCCGATCTGGGTATAGAAATTACATTACAAAAAATTATTATATATATAATAACATTACGAAATTACAAAAAATAGTATTTCTACAAATGAAATTACATTTCAAATTATAAAAAAAGTGTATAAAAAGTTCTGCGATCTAAGCTAACAGTGTATAAAAAAATCGGTTGTGTCACCCCAAGACTTTCCTGACTAGTATCCGGGGAGGTGCGAAAAAACGAACGATGTAATCAAGGTTCCCCAAATTTGTATGGCAGGTACCCCAAACGTTGGTCGTAAATACCCCAAAAACTAATAGGTTCTTCCGATGGTTAACAGAAGCTTCTATGCCAAATTTTAACTTAGACAGATTAAGCGTCTGGGCGCTATCGCGGAAACAATTTTTTCGCCGGGAACCCCAAATTTGTATGGGAGGTACCACAACCGTAGGGCGTAGGGACTCCAAAAACTAATGGGTTCCTCCGACGGTTAACAGAAGCTTATATACCAAATTTCAGCTCAATCCGATTAAGCGTCTGGGCGCTATCGTGGAAGAATACATACATACAGACATACAGACATACAGACATACAGACATACAGACATACATACAGACAGAGATCGGTCTGGAAATAGTCTCAATCGTCTCAGGGAGTCTCAAAATATATATTCCCATCTTCATCTCAAAATTTTTTTTTAGCGCGATCACAATACTTTCCTTTCCGATAGGTCGTCAGGAAAGTAAAAGTGTATAAAAGTTCTGCGATCTAAGCAAAGCATTCGACTGTATAAACATCAATACCCTGGTAGACAAGCTAAACCATTATGGAATTAGAGGAGGAGACTACAGCGGGCGAGCCCGTCACCTCAGGAAGTTTTAACGATTAGTCCTTCTATCTCCTTGGAGTGAGCGCAGAAGACTTGGACAAAACAGTCCACCGCAAACCAGTAAGAGCCCAACGCCTTAACCGCGAGATAGCCAGGAATGATACCCGGCGGGCTTACACTCACGCCCTTACTTCCAATTGTGACCAGATTACTCCAGTCTCCCGATCACCCAGGATCGGATAGCCGATGGTCTTTACAAGAGCAGTCGCTGTATGGTCCGCAACCACCCCCGCTTTATAGGAAACAGTACTGCTTCCAGACTCCCACGACTGTTAGGGAGCTAACGGGCCCATGATGAGGTGGCCACGATGACCCATGTGTTTAGGGTCGGTTACACTCACGGGTCAACACCCATCCGATGGCCTCCACGCATGGGGTGCAAACCTGGGTAGGACACTGGGTCAACCAGTCTCCCCTGGGAATCAAACCTCTGGCGCTCCTGGACGGTCTGCGCACCGAGCGGCGCAAGCCAATCGATTGTGCTCTCCGACTAACAGTCGGGGGAGTCTGGGAACTGTATTGTTTCCTATAGAGCGGGGGTGGTTGCCTACCTTACGGCGACTGCTCTTGAAATGACCATTGGCCATCCGATCCCGGTTCAGAGTCGGGCAAAGGACGCCTTGGTCCGCGATAGATTCGGTGCACACCGTTTCACCGCTTCGTAAGGGAGAGGACCGCGCAAGCGACCTCGAACTCGGAACCAATCGAGAGACCGGAGAAATCTGGTCACAATTGGAAGCAAGGGCGCGAGTGTCGGCCCGACAGGTAACATACTGGCTATCTCGCGGTAAAGGCGTTGGCTTCTTGCGGGTTGTGGCGTAGCTAGACGTCGGATTTGTAATGTCCAAAGTCTTCTACGCTCACTGCACGGTCGATAGAACGATGAATCGTTAAAACGTCCTGCGGTGACGGGTTCGCCCGTTGTGGTTGACATCTCAATATGTTAGTCAGAGTGCGCAATCGATTGGCTTTCGCCGCACGGTGCGCAGACCGTCCAGGAGCGCCAGAAGTTTGACTCCTGGGGAAAAATAGCCCTAAGGTCAGAGTCCTACCCGGGCTCGCACTTCATGCGTGGAGGCCGCCGGATGGGTGTTGACCCGTGAGTGTGACAGACCCCGAAAAAATGGGTCTTCGTGGCCAACCGACAAGGGCCTATTAGCTCCCATAAGATGTGCACAACTGGAACTATCGTATATAGATCGTGATCTTTCGTGAGGTGAGCGTAGAACACTTTGGATGAAAACAGTCCACTGTCTATAATAGTTACGCCACTCGCTTGTCAGAGGCCAACGACGAGGCATCGAAAAAGGTATCCAGCGGGGAGCCTCGCCCCCTGACTACCAGTTTGGAATTATATCTCCGCCTGTAATTACCCTTCAGGATACCTCCTACCTCCTGACTGGTTACAGGAATGAGGTCGCTTGCGCGACCCTGTACCTTACGTGGCGGTAATACGGTGTCTACCAAATCTATCGCGGACCACGGCATCCTTTGCCCGGCTGTTCACCCGGGATCGGGGGCCGAATGGTCGTTTCAAGAGCAGCTGCCGTAAGATTAACAACTACCCCCGCTCTATAGGAAACATGACTTTCGAGAATCCACTGGCTGTTCGGAATATACAATCGATTGGCTGACGCCGCACGATGCGCAAACCGTCCAGAAGCGCCCCGAAGGTTCACTCCTAGGGGAGACTGGCCCGCAGGCCAGCGTCCTACCCTGGCTCGCACTTCTGCCTGGAGGCCGCCGGATGGGTGTTGACCCGTGCGTTTGACCGACCCTATACAACTGGGTCTTAATGGCCAAACTGAAACAGAGCCCATTAGCTCCATTATTGCGTTAGTTACAGTTAGGTGTTGTCTGTTTACAGGGGAACATAAAAAAAAGGGAATTAAAAAACCGACTTAAAATGGCCGATTTTATTATGGCCCTGTCAGCGCGGCAGTAGGCTATCGAAGTACACAGAGTGAATAGGTAGCCGTTTTAGCGCTTCATGGAGAGTTGCCAGCTGTGCATCTCTGCACTGCCGGCACGACCGTGCTATTCATATCAGCCGCTTCCTGGTGAACTAAGCCGTGACGCCTGGCAACCGTGTGCCAAAGATTAGCGAATGACAAATTGGCGGAATATCGACATGCCTCTGTACTGTATTCATACTGGAATATGCCTGCAAGAATAGTTTAAATCCCGCGACAATCCACTAATATTTCATATTGCGTATTTTTTATGACTCATATATTTTAAAAAGTACTCTTTGCGTAGGTATGTGCTAATCCAAGATTTAGTTTTTCTTGACTCTATTGAGACTTAAATTTCAAGACCAAATAATGTTAATTTGTCAAATCAAATCCAATAAAATCAAGTTTATTGTGTTTGAAACTTTATCTATAGTTATGTTGTGTAGTGGCAAATCCAGCGGTCAGCGGTTAAACCGATCGAAAATCTGCCACCTTATTTTAGGGTAGCCATAGAACGACAAGGTGCAATTTTGGTGGCACCCAGGGGTGATGTGAACCGGCGTTTTACTGCCGATGGCACACCAGGTACTCGTAGAGGCGTGTCTCTCCTCGGCCAGTTGTGATACAAGGTGACCTTAAGCTCTTGTATCGTACGGTCTCCTTTTGCAGATTCCGCAGCGATCTCTTTTCCTATTTGATCGATCTAGTCTCCACTAGTTTGTAAATCTAGCCGCTCGCATAATTGAGGCATCAAGGTATAATCTGTTATTGTCGCTTACCGTTTGAAGAGCAGTACTGTCCTGCGAAGCGTAGATATCGTTGGGGTCGGGTTATAAACTCGGTCCTGTCGAAGTCTGGTCTCGCGAAGTTCTCTCTTGTGCACTCAATTATCGAAAGTTTTCCGAACACTGACTCTAGTATTTTTGTCTCTACCGCTTGAAGGTTGAATAAAAGAAACTGTTTTGTTATGTCACTTTATAATTCCACTTTCAATGTGGCTCAAATAAATTATAAAGTCAATTATTTCTATTTGTTACATTGTATATGCGTGAAAGAATGAAAATTTTAAAACAAAATTATGTTACTTTGCTTTTTGTTGTTATTTTCCTTGCCTCTCGTTTCCATGGTTTCTTTAATATGCTATGTTGATGATTCCCTTATTCAAAACTGTAGAATACATATATTCACGGCTTTGTTGTGTGCAATGTTTACGGTACTATGAATATTTTAATATTAATATTATTGGTACTTAGTTAATTCTAAATACAACAATTTTGCCGAGACAAGTTGGTTATACATTAGTAATGTATATATATATATGAAATATATATATATATATATAATGAAATATATATATATATATATATATATATATATATATATATATATATATATATATATATATATATATATATATATATATATATATATATATATATATATATATATATATATATATATATATATATATATATATATATATATATATATATATATATATATATATATATATATATATATATATATATATATATATATATATATATATATATATATACACTGCCGGCCAAAAGTTTGAGACCACCTACATCAAGGAAGGAAAATGAAATAAAACTCAAAATACGAAGCAAGAGGTTAAATTATTATTTGAAATATTTATTAACATACATCAAGAAGAAAACCGAAAATATTAATAAATTACATTAAAAATGCCGTTCATATTTTAAACACATTTTTCGTCAAAAAACCCTTCCTTGCATTTTATTACATTTTTCTCTAGTCTGCAAACAAGGAATCAATTTGTCGATTGTATCTTGTGAAATATTGTTCCAGCTTTCTTGTAAAGTCTTCTACATGTCTTCTTGCGAGGAGGGACAACAACTGCGCATATTTCTATCAAGCTCTTCCCACAAAAGCTCAATTAGGTTGAGATCCCGGCTCTGAGGGGGCCACACCATGTTTTTTAACACCCCTTCTGTTTCTTTACGTTCTAAATAACTTCTGCATAATTGTGAACTAGGTTTGGGATCATTATCCTGTTGGAAAAAAATCCATTTACAATTAATATTAAACCAGACAGAACGGCATTTTGCTGTAGTGTTCGTTTATACTGCTCCTTTTTCATGATTCCATCGATTCGTACCAAATTTCCTGTTCCATGGACTGAGAAGCATCCCCAGACCATAATGGAACCACAACCATGCTTGACTATTGGCACCATACAGCCTGGCATCATCTTTTTCTGGGCGCTAAGTCAAACAAAATTTGTCGTTTAGATCCAAATATTTAAAATTTGAATTCATATATATATATATATATATATATATATATATATATATATATATATATATATATATATATATATATATATATATATATATATATATATATATATATATATATATATATATATATATATATATATATATATATATATATATATATATATATATATATATATATATATATATATATGTATGTATGTATGTAGAATATTGTAGAATTGGATTATATCACTTCACCTCCAATAAGACAAAATTTATCTGCTAACTCCCTCCGTTTCTCAATTCATTTCCATAGCTGGAAAATATTATTCAAATATTATCGAAAATTTTCATTCCCTTCATATTAGGCACTTGCAAGGTTCCAATTAATCGTGGGAGGTTAATATAATTAAACGCAACGATATTTTAGGGGAATAGGCCGAAAAGGTAAGTGTTTGCGCGTACAATATCGAATCTACTTGGGGGATGGCATCATAACAAGGTATCATGGGATACATACCTACTATGACCTATATATAATTTTCGGTAAGAAATTGTGAAAGGAGCTAAAAGAAGAAAAAGAATAAGAGTAGATGTCACGTTCTTTATTTCACCCAGCAAAAAGCATTCCTTTCCATTCCAAAAAGCATTCCAGGCCATTTGGCCGTTGCAAGGGTTGAAAAGAGTGTGGTTAAAATTGGTCCACCAGGCGGTGCGCTAAACATACCTCAGTCTTGAAATTTCGGTAGACAGGTGCCCTGATGGACCAAAATCACGCTGTGAAATCTTTGTTGAAGAAATACCATTTTATTACAACCGAAAATACTACAATTAAAAAACGAATTTCCGCGCTGGGGGAGGTTGGTTGGCAGGCGACCTCCCCCACACGAGTATAATCTGACTAGTCATTCAGATTATACTCGTACAATGCACCATGTTAACAAAGCATGGCTTGGCATACAAAACAGAATAATATACGTTTATACTGATGACATTGGTCTTCTTTATGCCCCCGAGTACCTAGCTATTTAAATAAATACACGAAATAGCATTTAATTATTATTAATAATAATAAAACTCTATTTGCAATTAAAAATTAAAATACTAAATTGCGTGCTAATGGTAAAAATGCGAGCTTACATGCAATATCTTGCAACTAACATAATAATTGCAGCCTGTCCGCTGAGGTAAAAATCTACGTAAGATTGGAACTCTGGTGGCACCGTTAGGTCGCCTGATCCTTTATTGTAAGGTCCCGGGTTCGATTCCCGGCTGGGTCACCATTTTCCGTTGGGATCAAATTAACGGAATTGCATTTTCAATTCTGTCGATCGAATGCAATAACAAGACACACACTTACAGACATCTTACACGCACACATACAAATAACACGCCATAGTAGGGTTGGTTGTAAGAGATTAATAATAATAATAATAAACTCTTTATTTGCACTTAATAAGTATACAAAAAAGGCGAGCTTATTGACACATGGCAATGTCTTACAGCTAACCTAAACATAGTGGTACATGCGCGCATTGTGAAAATAAAGATTATTACATAACATACAGGCAAGTGGAAGAATTTAAGACTAATAATGCCCGAGGAGAGGAAATTGGGAGAGGAACAGGAGAGAAAGGGAAGAACTGGTTACTTCTTAGAAAGGTAGTAATCCTTAAGGTGAGTCTTAAACGATGGTAAAGAAGGCGAGTTTTTTAAATTTGCTGGGAGATCGTTCCAAAGTCTTGCACCATGGACACAGAAAGAATAGGAATATAAATCACTATTATGACTCGGAATTTTTAATAAACTGTCAGAGGCTGACCGAAGTACGAGACCGTGGGAACTTAGTGGTTCTAAAAGCTCCTGGAGATAGGATGGTGTTAATTGGGTGGTACACGATATAGGAGATCCAGTATATGAACATTTCTTCTTTGGCGTATTGGCAACCACTTTAACTGTGCCCTATAGTCGGACACGTGATCATACTTACGTAGACCGAAGATGAATCGTATGCATACATTTTGCAAACGTTTAAGTTTGTTGAGCAGTTCCTCTGATAAATCGAGATAAGCCACATCTGCATAGTCAAGGAAAGGCAAGAGGAGAGACTGTGCAAGAGATTTTTTTGTGTCCATAGGAAGAAATCTTCTGAGTGTTTGCAGAGGGTGAAAACTAGCAAATATTTTACGACTTACCTCGTCCACGTATGGTTGCCAGGAGAAATGTTCATCGATAATTAGACCAAGATCTTTCACTTTTTGCGACAATAGTATGGTGATATCGTTTAGTTTTAAAAGCGGAAGGGATTTTACATTTACTCTGGAGAGCAATTTACGACCTCCAATGAGTATAGCCTGGGATTTCAAAGGATTGATTAGTAGACCCATCAGCGCACACCATTCACAAATGGCCTGAAGATCAGAGTTCATGACGGCGATCGAGGCATTGATGTTTTCGAGAGAGAAATGATTATATATTTGAACATCATCTGCATACAGATGAGTATGTTGAGTACAGATGATAACTTGGTTGGAGATAGGATTTATAAAAATTGAGAAAAGAAGCGGGGACAGAACCGCATCTTGTGGAACTCCAGCTGTTAGATTAACCCATTCGGATGATCTATCGCCTACTTTTATACGCTGTTGTCTGGCTTTGGGATAGGAGCTGAACCAATTAATAACGGTTTGCGAACAGTTGAGAGTTTGTAGCCGTGCAACGAGCAAGTCGAAGTCGACAGAGTTGAAGGCGCTGCTAAAGTCTAAGAGAACAAGCAAAGTAAGTTGTCTCTGGTCCATAGCTTTACGTGCGTCATCGGTTACTTTGACAAGGGCAGAGGTAGTGCTATGACCGGGACGGAAACCGGACTGATAGGGATTAAACATATTGAATTCAGAAAGGTAATCTGATACCTGAGAGAACACTATATGCTCCAACACTTTTGAAAGAGCAGGGAGAATAGATATTGGCCTGAAATCATTTGGTCGCACAGGATTTGATATTTTAGGAAGGGGTATAACGTAGGCATTTTTCCAAGGAGCTGGATACGAACTAAATTCTAATGAGGAGTTTATTATGTGGGTAACGACTGGAAGAATACATTGGATGATACGTTTGAGCATATCTACACTGAGACCATCCGTTCCCACGGCCTTAGATTTAATCCGGTTTAATGTTAGTAAGACCGTTTCAACAGTAGCTGGAACAAAGTGAAATTTACACGGATTGACTGGCACATTAGAATTGGCAATATGGGTGGTAGCACGGGACTTTGCTATATTATCTAGTAGAACCGGTGACTTTGAGAAGTGGTTATTAAGAACGTCTACATCTACATTGGGATCTACGGGTCCTTTACATTTACCAATTCCAAGTCGGTTCAGCACTTTCCACATTTCTTTGGGAGTACAGTTTGCAAGCGAGTCGAACATTTTTTTGCGTTGCGACATAGTTGCTTACAAGGATTTCTTAGCGTACGGTAAAATTCCCAGTTGTCAGCTGAAGGATTACGCTTAAACTTAGACTTGGCTCTATCGCGCTTCAACATATATTGCCGGATGGAATCGTTGAACCAGGGAGCTGATTGATGTCGAACTTTAGCAATTTTCACAGGGGCATGCTTGTCATAGAGCCTGATGATCTTCGTATTAAAGAGACCAAGTTTCTCGTCGATGGTAGGGCTCTGGAAAACATCCTGCCAGTCAAGTTCACAGGCGTCGCGACAGAAAGCTTCGTTGTCTAAGCGCCGAAAATCCCTGAATTTAATTAACCTACGGGGTAATTTACAGCAATGGATTTTATACGAGGCATATAGAAGGTCGTGGTTTGAGAAACCGCCGATCGTCAATTGACCATGGAAGTTGATGAGCCGGGGATTAGATGTCATTACCAGATCGAGCCAAGTGTGGGAGTTTCCGCTGTGGTGTGTAGCCTGCAGCGGAAGTAAAGAAAGATTTAAAGAGGACACTAACCTTGTTAGTATTGAGGATCTATAATTTTGTTTTAAAAGACATGTATTAAAATCGCCAAAAAAGAGAGCATGTGAAAAATTTGGCAGATATTCGTGTAGGACATTTTCTAATTCGTCAAAATAGTTGTTGTTATCTGGTGCAATGTAAAATACTCCAAGGAGAATACTCGTATCTTTCATGGTAACGCGAATTAATAAATATTCGGGAGCAGGGCTGCTACGGACGGATGATTTGCAAATAACTTCATACGAAAAGTGGTCTTTTAGGTAGATAGCGACTCCTCCACCTCTGCGAGCTGTCCGATCATTGCGAATCAGGTTATAACCGGGTAAATTGTATAAAGACGATGGTAAAGACGGTTTTAACGATGATTCGCTTATCATACAAGCATCTACAGTTTGATTGAAAAAAAGAGCATAAAATTCACTAAAATGAGCCGGAATGCTTTGCGCGTTCAAATGGCATATATTTAAAGAATGTTTATTATAAGAAAGTGTGTCACGTAGAATTTGGTCGGTTGATTTTGAGGAAATATTAGTCGTATCCATTATGGAAGTATCTCCCAGCAAGGTCGTGTCGTCCCCTAGTAATACATTATTTAAGTCGGTGTCACTCAGTTCATCAAAGGGAAAGGGCGTATGGGTAAGGTTAGGGATAGAAAGGCGTCGGGCAGACATATTTATACAAAGAAAAATTAAATAATAATTATAATAATAATAAATTGGTGATATTCAATAACACTAAAAGCAAATAAATACATCGGACCCTGCTCGCAAAATAAAAAGGAAACAATAGGTGCCAATTTTACAAACCATAATTATTTGTCATAGGTCTATTCTAAATAGAATAATATCAAAAGTTAACTTAAAACAGAAAAAAATATAAACATTCTAAAAGAAAGGCAATGTACTCTAAAAGGAAGTAAAGAACAAATACACATGTTTTTTTTACAAAAATACAAGAAATGAAACATTAGAAAAAAACATACAAATGCGTGCATTTACTTACTACCGATATTATCTGATTAAGGCATCAGGAATACATATTCACACGTAAAAGATAAATAAATAATGATACCTAATAATAAAATAGACATAATGAATCACGCTAATGACAGATAGATGCATAAAACCCTGCTCACAAAATAAAAGGGAACCGGTAGGTGTTTATTAAACCTCGAAAGAGAGCATATATTAAAACCTCGAAAGAGAGCATAGAAAAAAAAACATGACTTTCAGAAATAAAGGAACATTACAAAAAGACAATTATCGAAAACATACCATATACATTTTCTTATTACCTATATGGTTTAGCACCTACTAATTATATCATTAGACAAATTTAGACAGTAACAGTATTATGTCATTGCTCAGCGATTTCTTCCCAGTATAATAAGCAATATTCGAGTTTTTAATGTCATTGTAAAGAAGGCAACGTACTAACAGTATGATTATATAACGTGTACAACATCGTAATTATTTTTTAAACATAATTACAAATTAACTAAGTATTTTTATAATAACCAACTTAGGGTTACAAAGTAAATTGTATATGGTTGTAACATACCTTTCAGCGTTCATTTCTTATACGTAATATTTCGGTAATTTGTTTTAACTACTTGTAATAGGCAAATTTAAGAGGCCTATTACAAAATAGCGTAGGTATTCTTTTAAAATGAGTTTAAAAAATGAACGCATTTTTTTTTGGATGTAACTATAAAAGATAGGATAAATAAATAAATAAATAAATAAATAACTATTCAACCCTGGGAGAAAACCGCGGCACTGAGCGCTCTTCTCTTGCGCAAGCAAATATATACACAATTTCTAATTGTTTTTTGCAGTGTTTTCTCCTTTCTAATGACAATAATTTATATTATGTCGTATTGCTAAAAGAGTGAACTTTAATATAGTATAAGTATTATATAAGAATCTTATTTTATTTCTGAGAAAATTAGAATGATACAGGAAGTTTTTTTTTAAATTTTGTGTAATTGTAAGTAATGTATACCTTGGATATGTGGTCAAAAAACGAAAAAATAAGGCCGCTATGGTCAACAAGAATACATGACGGACATAAAAAAAAATAGTATACGGTTTTCGTTGTAGTGATATTACTGTATTAAGGAGCTCAAAGTTTGCCTTCCGAGCGTTTTACGAATAACGACTTTCGGAAAATGGGCTGAATAAGTAAATAATATTCGTTATATCTAAAATTAAAGGCCGCTATGGTCAACATCAAGAAATGGTCCAGGTAATTCAGTAATTAAAGTTTGTAGAAATCTCTTCATTTCTTGGAATTAGAACGCCAAAAATCCACTTTTGTTGCCTTTCTGGAAAAAATATGTGAGTAATTTATGCAAGATATGTACCTACTTAATCAGTTTCCTTATAATATATAATTGAGTCTGAAATTAAAATAATGAGAAATATATATTTAATTGCAGGCGTTGAAATGTAAATAAAAATAAACTGATGACCGGGTATTATTGATGGGATAGTGAGAGGTCAGCGGATCGAGAATCGAGCGGTGTGATAACATTCTATTCTCTTTGAACGTAAATAAAGACGAAAACGAACGGGGTAGAATACGCGTTTTGTCGCGTTCTGTCAAATGTTTTGCGAAAACACTGTTATATTGTTATTTTATTAGGATAAATATAGCGCAGCGGTTTCTGACCTCTGTGGCTTGGCCAAACTGATTAAGAGGCCGTACACGAAATTTTGCTCATTTCGTGAATTTACGTAATTTTGCAGACGTGAATTTAAGGTTAAAATACTGTATTTCTATAAGTTTTATTGCACAACAAAAAAGATCATTTATATTATCGTCTAATGAGTGAGCTACTTTTTTGAAAATTATTATAGAATTTTGATTAATTGACCTTAAACCGGCCACTGTTTGTGAATTTTTGCTGTAAGAGGTTTAGAATATAACATATTTACGCATCGTTTTGACATCCAAACGGTATGAAAAAATTACAATGTATTGTTGTGAAAGTACTCTATATAATAAGTGGATCAATTTTTACTACTTTCATATAAAATTGTTGATAAAAAAAATATTTAACTTTGTCAAATTTTTTAGAAAATGGGCGAAGAATTGCTTTTGATTTTGGCCTTTTAGAACTCTCGTTCATAAAATAAAAACAACAGAAATAAACTTTAGTTCAATATCAATCCATTTCCTCAAAAAAAAATGCAAAACGTTAATTAAAATTAGCAATAAAGTCTTTTAAAACAATCTAATTCTCGCGTTATGATACTCGCCTATGATACGATTCACGCCTCAAGTCAGCTAGTCCCCGCCGAGCGCTTCCAAAGGGTGGACGTTTCTCTTTGGCTCCGAAAATCCTACCTACCTATAGTTATATTATACCATTTATTATAGAGGTATCACGGCCCACATCGATTTCGTATACGGCCTCTTAATAAATAAATCATTTTGCAGTTTATGGTGCAAAAAAGTAAGTAACTCCTAGTGTATCCCTGTATGCGAGAAACATGAAATACTGGGGTGAACAGAAATTTATTATAATGAAATGCTTATAACATCTTATTTGGGATACAATTGTTAATAAAAATGTTGGTAACAATAGGAAAAGTATTGTAGTTATATCGCTTACAATATATATAAAAAAAACACTTACTGCAAAGTTTGTGGCATACAAGAAAATAAATAGATATCTATACTTGGACGATGCGGAAATGTCGAGCTGGTGATGAAATTTTGTTATAGCAGAAGTATTTACAAATGAAATCAGCGGCGTCTTTGGAGCAGTCTTTTCCGGAGTGATCTATTTTGGATATCCGTGAGCGAAGATCGCGACGTTTGACAGAATTATTAGGAACCTCTTCGATAATAAACGATGACAGATGGGCGATAGCGGCTTCCGATTGCACCTTTGTTTTTATGGTTCGCCGGGATTCGTCTGGAAAGCGTACGCAGATACTGCCATCCCGTGTCCGGCTATTTCCCGCCTTGAAGGTCTTCCTCGCATCGGTGTATATTAGCAGTCTTTCGGGCGTCAGGAATTCAGTTACGACGAAGCCGGATCCTTTCAGCTGCTTCTTTGACGACCAGATGAGTTGACGATCTCTTCTCGAATATAGTTGAATATTGACAGGACGGGGCTTCGAAGCTGCAGTCTTCGGGGGGCCAAGCCTACGAATTTGTTCGAAATCCGAGTTGTTGAGACTGGTTATTTTTAACTTTTCCCGTAATATCTTAACGACGACTGCTTGTTTTCGTTGCTGGATTCAGGCACCCCGTGAAATACGAGGTGCTTGTTTCTGGCATTTGCCTCCAGCTCGTCCATTCGGTTGTTTGATTGAAGAATGTAGAAATATATCTATTGGAGAATGTAGAGATATATTAGAGTTCTGCTCTATTGTCCGGTGATTTTTTTCAGGTTTCGCGATCTCAAGGCATGTGTCTTTGGGCTTGTGAGGTCACGGTAACTCGCAAAGTTGCCCAAATGAGCCACAGCTTCATATAAATCTGTTTTTGTGGTAATGGTTCTGCGGGAGTCATCGGGAAAAGTCACCATTATCGAGCCATTGCGGCTCCACACCTTGTTAATTTGAAAATGCTGTCTCGCTTCGGAGAATAATGTCTGTCTCAGAGGCGTGAGAAATTCCGAAATAAGAAGTCTGGTACCTTTCAGCTGCGACTTGCTTGTCCATACCTGGGCTCGCTCCACCGTTCTCAGAAATTTTATCGGGATGGGCAGCTCCTTGCCGTTGTCAGCCTTGCGTTTTCCTATCCGATATGCTTCATCGATGGAGTTGATGGTAAAATTAGGAAGTTGGAGCTTGCTCGTAACTAGCGATGCAACTGTTGCGACGATATCTTCCTTTGCTTCCTCCTTAACGCCGTGGATAAGGAGCTGATTTCTTCTCGCTCTGCAGTCCATTTCGTCAATATGATCCGTTTGCCTAGCGATTACATTGAGGAGAGAATCAAGCATGGACAGTGTATCCCTTTTGAAGGAGGCAAAATCTCTGCTGAGGGCCTCAAGGCTAGGGGATTTTTTTTCGCACTTTTCAGCTAAAGCCTCCTGCAAGCGTTTCTCAAACTCAGCCAAGCGATCACCAATTTGAGAGTTGACACTTGATTCTGTCATTCTCATAAATCTCACTGGTATTGCAAATGATAATTATATATGTTTATCCTTATAAATCCGGGATAAAACCCATATATTATGATGTTAGCAGTGAGAATGACCGACAGATATATTATTATTGTTGTGTCTTCATTTACTGACTGTTCATTGTGTTGTTCACTGTCATGTTCACAGGTGTCCGAAATAACACATTATTCACGTTTAAACATAGAACGAATTATTTAAAATGAAAACTAAACCACTTTTTGTTGATTCAATGGCATAATTAGACCCGAAATAGCTGGTAAATATTAAATTTTGGAAAAAAATAGCCAGAGAACTGAACGCCAATGTTGACAGTTTATCGCCTACCCTATTTGTCCTGAGATTGTCATATGACAATAAACCCGCCCATTGTGACATTTCACAATAAAGAGTATAAACAAACAAACAAACAAACAAACTCTGGTTTCCGCACAGCATCAGAAAGAACCGACCAGGCACCTTCCACTTTTGGAGAAACCCCATTGTGAGAACTCTCAATACTTCTTCTTCTTCTTGTTGCTTTATGGCAATCACTTTAGTTTCACATGCACAGTTACATGTATAAGACGGCACAATACTGAAACAAGGGATACTAATTTATAGAAATGTAGGTACATATAGCATAAAACATGGTTATTGGGGATGATACAAACAAGGAAAGGGTGTGAAATAAGCTATTACACTATACAGAAATATTATTAAGGGAAATAAATTTACATATTACTTTATAAATTTTGGGAGAGTTGAGGGATAACAAGTGGAGAACACATAGAGGGAGTTGGATGTTATACTTTACAAGGTCTGGGATAAAACTCGGATAATTATTGAGGATGGGACAGTTAAAAAATAGATGGTCCAGCGTGCAATCTTCGTGTCCACAATCGCATTGCGGAGACGCGAGAACATTAATACGGTGGAGGTGCGATGGGGTGGAGCAATGTCCGATCCTCATGCGGCAGATTATCGAAATCTCTTTCCGACTAAGTGGCTGGTGGTGGTACCATGGCTTCGAAGGGATTTCGCCCTGGATAAGTGAGAACCTCTTGCCCTTTGTGTTAGAGGAAGTGCGCCATCGCTGAGTCCAATTTTTTAAAAGTTTATTGTCTATCGAGGGGAAGAAGTCGGAGACAGGCAGACGACAATCGACTTCGGAGCCGAAAGTGCGAGCCGAATTCGCCAGCTCGTCCACCGTCTCGTTTCCCCTAATCCCCGAATGACTAGGGATCCAGCAGAATATCACCCGGAAGTTGGCCGCCACCAAGGCATCGTATTTGCGGCGAATTTCATTTTCGATGTGCGTTGGCGAGTTATTGAGAGAGGGGAAGCTAAGCTTCTGCAGGAGGCTCATTGCATCGGTAAATACCACTACGTTGACAAGGTGGGAGGAATCGATGTAATGGAGTGCCTTAAGCATGGCAACGCTTTCCGCTGTGTAAATGGAGGCGGCACTGGGCAGGCGGAACAGGTTGTAGTTATCTGTGTTGGTGTGGTAAACCGCGGCTCCTACATAGCAACCTTCACCAGCCTTGGAGCCGTCAGTAAATACATAGTTCCATCCCGGCCAGTTGTTGGTAACTAACTGCTTAAATGCTATATTGTTATACGGCTGAGGGTATCTTCTGTGCTTTTCCGCAGGACAGTCTGATTAAAAATCACCGGTAGTCTGAGCCTCCATTCCAAGGACATGGAGAAATTATGTGGGACAGAGAAGCGGTATATAGAGGGCGATAGTTGGTTGAGCCACCGATGACTTTTACAAAGGAAGGGCAGCTTTGAGGAAGGGGTATATGCACTCTGCAGCATGGGCGACAAAATGGTGAGTTTAGGAATAAGTATATGGGATATGCTTGCTAATTGTTTCAAGTAAAAGCGGTCGGCGAGCCGTTGACACCTTAGGTCAACTGGGGGCTCTGATGCTTCAACCTGTAGAGTATTAGTGGGTGAGCTCTTCATGGCTCCAAGTACTATTGTACGGCCAATATCAATGTGCACCTGAAGTCATAAAGCATTAGGCCGGACGACGTGCGTAAGGATGTCCAATAAGTCTTATCGATAATTTACTCAAATCAAATAAAATAATTTATTCTCTTAAAAACTTATGTGTAATTGCGTAGACATTGTATCATTGCTTACATTTATACTTCTTACATTATTTAATTCCCTATAATGTTGCCGAACAAAATGAAAAATATTTATTATTTAGAATGTCGTACAAAAATACATCGGGATTTTTTTATAGAAATCGTTTTTTAAACCATTTTTTTAATGTGGAGTTTCTTGATTTGGTATTTTAAATGGCATTAAAATTGAAATTCTTCGTGTCGCTTTCATCACTATCATTATAATGAGTGAACCAATTTAGATAACTTCGACATCGATGTGCTGAGACGTATCATCACATCATATTATGATAACGGAGAATATCCTACCGTGGACAATATACTCAACAAATTTAAGGATGCCATACCTGGATTTAAATGCGGGAAAAGTTCCATGAAAACCATTTTGCAGAGTATAGGTTACAAATATCGAAATGGCGACGACGGACGGAAATATTTAATGGAAAGGAGTGACATTAAGTGTGCCAGAATGGACTTTTTTAAGAAAAATGCACAACTTAATTACCACCAATGATTCTCGATCCCGATTTTACCTCGATGAGACCTGGGTTAACCAGAATCATTCAAGAAGACGTATGTGGCACGACGAAAATGACGAAGGTGGATTTAAGGTGAAAGCAAGTAATCCTTCGAAAGTGTATGCTTTGGATCAATTGGCAAACGAATTAGGACACGAATTGATACGCTTACCACCATACCACTGTCAATATAATCCTATTGAGCTCATCTGGGCTCAGGTTAAAGGAGAAGTCGCTTCGAAGAACAATACGTTTAATTTAGCAGATGTCGAGAAATTGTTTCACGAAGCCGTCGAAAATGTTACACAGGAAAATTGGGCCAAGTGTGTTAAACACGCGGAAGATCTGCAAAGAGCTGATTTTGAAAAATATATTTACAGAGACCAGCACCGTTTGGTTATAAATCTACAAGATAGCAGCGACAGCAGTTCAGATGACGAGTAAAATATAGCTTTTTTAATATATTTTTTTAGCCTGACCAACCTATAATTGTATTTTTTGTTAAAATGTAATTTGTAATATTTAGTACTTAGTTTCATGTTACATTATAATATTTAGGTTAATGTAGATATTTTTTTAATATTCTTTAAACTTTTATTTCACTTTATTGTTGCATGTATACGTTAGTTTGTATTTA
Organism: Micropterix aruncella; assembly: GCA_944548615.1. Lineage (NCBI taxonomy): Eukaryota > Metazoa > Arthropoda > Insecta > Lepidoptera > Micropterigidae > Micropterix > Micropterix aruncella. The sequence goes on from OX155972.1 coordinate 23,375,591, forward strand.
TGAAATTTTTTCTTAATAAATGAGTTTAAAACTAACTAAACCAATTATTACAAATAACCCATCGAAAATTATCATCATAATCTATAATATCCATCGATATCTCTTGTCATCTTTATCGATCCAACCATCGATCCATCATAATCCATCGATATTCCATCGATACATCGATACTGCTATTATTATTTTTAAAACACGCATCCCCATAGTGCGAGCGAAAGACAGCGAGTGTGAGCGAGAGGTCCGGCCTAATGATTTATGACTCCAAGTGCACGTTGATAATGGCCGTACTATAGACGGAGTCCCTTGTACTGGAGACGGTCTAACTTGCTAAGGCACGCTTTAGAAAGGGGGAATGTAACAAATGCAGCATAATCAATTTGGGATCTGACTAACCCGTTGTATAGCAGTTTAAGTGTGGAAGGATGAGATCCCCACCACACACCACAAGTAGCTTTGATTATATTGAGATGCTTTTCCCCGCGAGATACGATCCTATCGATATATGGGGTCCAGAGGAGCTTGCTGTCGAGAATGACTCCTAAGAACGTCGCCTGAGACTTGATTGGGATTGATATGTCCTTATATGCTATCGAGGTGTTTGGAGGGATCCTACGTCTGGAGAATGTAACTGCTGTGCTCTTTGAGGGGGATATTTCAAGGCCAGAGTCCCTGAGCCAAGAGTCCAAAGATTCGAGAGCCGCAGATACCCCAGAAATAGCTGCCTCAAAAGAAGGGGATGCCCAATATAAAACGATATCATCGGCGTATTGCAGAATGCGACAATGGTAGCTAACAACTCTTTCGATGTCGTTAGTATATATGTTACACAGAAGAGGGGAAAGCACACTTCCCTGGGGCAGACCGATGACTGGTGAACGTGCAAGGGAGAGAGAAGGCGACTGTATAATTACTTTCCTTTCTCGGAGAAGGTTGCAAATAAAAAAGCCATTTTCTCGGGTACCCCAAGTTTGGTTATCCTCTGTTGCAGGATGGGGATGCGAACATTGTCGTAGGCCGATTTAATATCTAGGAATATAGCGACTAGATATTGTTTCCTAATTTGAGCGAGCCGGATGTCTGTTGTGAGGATACAAATATTGTCAAGGGTTCCTTTGCCACTACGGAACCCGAACTGCGACTTACAGAGTTTCCGTTCAGACTCCAAAAACCACTCAAGCCGGTTTTTGACCATGTGCTCGCATATCTTGCAGAGCGCCGAAGATAAAGCAATTGGACGGTATGATTTAGCAGAGCCCGCTGTGGATGGGTCGTGAGAAGGTTTGGGGATAGGTATAATTATTTGGCTCCTCCACGCTGGGGGGGGCATACCACTCTGGAAGAAGTGGTTCAGAAGCCCAAGAAGGTAACTACTGTTAGAAGGCGGAGAGAGAGTAATAAAGGAATACGGAATGAGGTCTTCTCCTGGTGCACTGTCTCTAAGTTGACGAAGAGTCGCTTGTAGCTCCTGTTGGGAAAACGGAGCCTCCATTGAGGTAGTGTTTGAGGAGCCTGACCTGTCATTCTGACACGGGAAAAGTATCTCATTGCTATTAGGGCACCGTGGTGGAACCAAATTGTCGGCAAATTCCTCCAGAAGTGCATCATGTATAGCTGTCTGCTTAATAGAAGATAGCCCTCTCCTGAACCGCTTAACCATAGACCATACGGTAGAGGATGGCGTATCCGGTGAGAGGTTTTGGCAGAATCGCCTCCACCCCTCTCTCTTTTTGCGTCTGAGTATTCGTCTGCATTCAGTTTCGGAATTCTTATACGCTTCCCACGTGTGAGCTGACATACAATCCTTGTATGCAGTGAAACAGTCCCTCCGATAGCCCACCGCTTGCGTACACTCCGCATGCCACCACGGGGGGGATGGGGGGCCCGACAGGCGTCCGGATATACAGGGAACATGCCTTTGGGCACAATCAGTGATGCATTGGACGAATGTGGCATAGCACATTTCCGCCTGACCCTCAACGGGCGGCGGCAGGAATTCAGAAGCGACGTCGAGATCGTGAAGGAATTTGGCAAAATCATCAGACTTGCGGTCAAGCTTAAAGAGGGATCGACGGTTGATCGGATACCGTCGAGGAAATGTGGTGTCAAAATCCACTATAATGGGGAAGTGGTCGCTGCCATAAGGGTCGGCTAAGGTTTGCCATGATGAAACTAAGGCAAGCGAAGTCGTACAGAGGGAGATGTCGACAGCAGAGGGTCTTTCTTCAGGGCCCGCCACCAGGGTGGGTGATCCGTTATTAAGGAGACACAGTTGATGCGTGTCCATCAGTTCAAGTACGGCTGCGCCTCGCCGGTCCGAGATCGCACAACCCCAGACCGTTGAGTGTGCGTTAAAGTCACCCAAAATATAGAGGGGGCAGTCTACAACTGCGAACATTGATGCCCACCATCCATTGGGGACGGCTTTGCGGGGGGGAATGTATATGGAGACGAAGGCGATTCCATCAATCTTAGCAGCGACTACTTGGATTTCCAAGCCGGGAGACGGGATAGGAATGATCGTGAACTGAATAGTGTCTCTGATGGCCAAGAGGCAGCCGCCATGGCCATCGCCACGGTCCGAGCGTATGCATGAAAATCCAGGTATGTTAAATACACTACGGGCGCTGAGCCATGTCTCACCGACCGCAGCAACATCTACATTGTGCTCTTTAAGGAGACTCAAAAGCTCCGCTTTCTTGCCTGCAGTAGATCTGCAATTCCACTGGAAGATGAAGGAAGGCAAAATATATATATTGGTATAATTAATTATATATGTATATTTATTTATATATATGTATATATATAAAAAAATATAAATATATATGAATGTATAAGGGTTAAAATAAGAGAAAGAGAATAAATTAATAAATGAGAAAAAAAGTAACAGTTACCTAGGGGGTAAATGTGATTCAGCAGAGGTTATTGACAGCGGGATTTCCGCCGTCAAAAGCCCCCACTTCGTCCGCAGCGTTCTGGAGAACAGTTAGCAGTGATGCAATAGATGCTGAAGCTAGGGAAGGCGACGTAGAGTATTTAGACTGGATATTGAGGACTTTTTGTTCTGCATCCTTCAATAATGTACGAATGCTAGAAAAGGGGTTCCTGTGGGGATTATTGAGGCAACTGCCGTTGCTTGAGGGGAAATAGTCCCAAGTGAAACTCGGGGGAGGGCTAGCTGGAGGAGGGGGAGACAGAAGCACTTTTCTTTTTTTATTTCCTCTCGTATTCTGTACCCGAGGGGGGTCAGTTACAACAATTCGGGGCCTATACGGAGTTCTTTCCACGGATACTCTGGGGGTTGGGGTGAATGACGAAACAACTGAGGTGAACAATGACTTCTTGGGGCACTTTGACGCGGCATCGAAGTATGATATATTGTCCGTAGACATTAGATGCTTAATCTTCTTCTGTCTTATATATTCCTCGCATGAAAAGTTATTGGCGAAGTGATCCTGTGACCTACAGTTCGCGCAGTTAATGGCCTCAGACTTGCATTCTGTGCCAGTGTGCTCACCTGCACATTTAAAACAACGTGGGGTCTTAGCTCGGCAAGATGCGCGCGCGGCTATGTCCAAAACGGCAGCAGTTGAGACACTGTATGACCGGGAGAGCGTAGGCTTCGACTTGAAGTGAGTTGTAGGAAAGGTAAATATTTTCCGGTAACCTTTGGCCTTCAAAAGTAACGACGATAGAGCGGGAGGGCTCCCACACTGGCTCGCCGTTAGACTTGTCCCTGTAATTGAGGCGGCGCACTTTGTGAACACGAATGCTGTTGCACTCGTTGAAACCGTCAATAATTTCTTGCTCAGATAAAGAGGTATCAATACCTCTTATTAAGCCGTTTCGGAACGTTGCGTACGTTGGAATATACGCATTTAGGTGATTATCCTTTAAAAAATGTAATGTTGTAAATGCGTTTGCCTCTTTGCCGGATTTAAACGCGATTTCGACCCGGTTGCGGCCTATCTTCTTGAGGTTTTCAATTCCTCGGACCTTTATGTCAAAGATGGCTTTGCCTAAGGCAATCGGGTTGATCGTGCGATTGCTCGACTTGTCGGCTTCCTCGCCGGCGGGAGTTGGTGGCTCAAACTGAACGTAGACAATATATGGCCCTGAGGCATTTATTTGGTACAGGTTTGCCGTTTCAGGTACCTTCTTCGCGGGCGGGGAGGACTGCACCTCCACCGTTACAGCCACGTCTTGTAGAGTATCCATAATCTCCGTAGGGACCAGATCATTACTTGCGTCGATAGCACTATTACAGTTTTTCGGGGGCAAAGGCAGTGCTGCCCCTGACCCTCCCTTCGCACACTCCATACTGCAACTACCGCTTGTATTTTTTGGGCATAATTACCAAAAAGTAATTAAAAAGTAAATTAAAAACAGTATTGTGGGGTAGGTAAAAGAATAAACTTACCAACCCACTAATTGCACGCTGGCAAAATATAACTATTTTTACTAACTTACCGATGGCACGAACACAGAACGAATATATAAAACACAGATTCACAAACACAGTTAGGTTTTAAACACAGTTAGAAGGATTCACGGAGCGACAACACAACCCAAAGGAAATCACGTCTACCCCGTTAGTCGGTTCTAGCAAGCCCACCAACTCTCAATACAAACATGTTTATCTGTTTAAAACACAATATCTATACTTACATAAAGAGTACCAAATGAGAGGGAGTTGTAAGAGAGAAAGAGATAGAGATTAAGTGGAGAACTTGTTACTTCTTAGAAAAGTAGTACACAATGCTATTTTAGCTTAACAATGCACCTAAGTACCAAATTTCGAGGGCTCTAAGTCCAATATTTCGAGATTAAAATATCACTAGGACGCCCCTGGTGGACTGATTTCGACAACAACCTTTCCAACTTTTGCCATGACTAAATGATGCCTGCATACTAAATTTCAGCTCAATCGGTTTAACCCTTCGGCTACGTAACGATCAAATTTGTTTGCACATCAGACCACCCTTGACTACGCAACGACCAATATTGTCGACCAATATTGTCTTGGATACTCTAGTGAAAGCTCAAAAGCTTTTGTTGAGGGTAATCAATAGAAGGCCCCCACGATGTGATTCTAACATGGTTTTCCAAGAAAGTAAGGTGCTAGATATACGCCAGCTATTTGTGAAAGAGTCACTCATGTTTTTCCGTCGAACCCTAGATAAACGACCACGAAGCGAGCAACACAGAACTACAAGAGCATCTGCAGGCTTGAATTATGCCATTCCCCGAGTTAATTCATCATTTGCCCAAAGGCAATTAAACTTTATCACTTCTAAAATATTCAACGGTCTTGATGACGACATAAAAAAGTACCTTTTTATTAAAAAAAATATAAAAAAAAATGCCTTCTTGACGATATAGGTCGTTCAAGGATAGAGAATGATCTTCTGCAAATTATGTCTTAGAAATAATATACCTGCATAAATGTGATCATATGTGATATAAGATAATAAACATAATGTAAGATATATGTGTATGTGTGTATGTATGTATATGTATATATGTGTATATGTATATGTGTGTGTATAAGTGTATGTGTCCTACGTCAGTTATGCTTCTCCACCCAAGTCTGAAAATAAATCGTATGCTCAGATTTATTTATTTATTTATTTATTTAAGAATTAATTACTATAAAACATTGATTAGCTTACAAAAATAACAGGAACCGAATGGCAAAACCTTAACCTTTTGCTTATTTGTTTCTGTCACCCAACTGGGACTAGCCCGTTCTAGGGTGGACAGGACTCCAATATTACAATCAAGTTTGCTTGATTGCTTGGTTGCCTACAAATGTACAAGTTTTAGTAAAAAGCTAATGACACTAAATTGCCCTAAAATGTGGTCTTCAGAATAAAATAAAAAATAATAATATTAAAAAAATATTAAAAATATATAATAAATAAAATGCAATTCCATTATTAAATCGGCAATAAATATAATTTAAAATCGATTAAATAATATAAATAAAGTTATATGTGAGAAAAGAAAGAAACAGTCATTATTATTTAATATTATGTTTTAAGTAATATAAGATTTAATATAAAAATACCTAGTCTAAAAGTATAATTCATTGTCAAAGTCAAATATTTTTTGGTAGTTAGTTCAATGTTAAAAAATACTTAACATATAAGTTTAAAAATATGTTAATAATTTGTGCACCTAAGTTTTATTATACTATTATTTCTAACATTTGATGTATGGTTAGTCTGTCATGATTCGATAACCATTTCTTTAATTTATTTTTGAATTCCCTAAATGTCAAATTCATTTTTATTTCCATATTGATCAGATTGTAAAATCTCGGCGCAATGAAAGAGTAATGTCTTTGACCAAATGATGTTTTCCTTCTGGGTATTATTAAGCTATTTTCTACAACTTGTCTCGTTGGTCGCCGGTTCTGAATTATTCCTAAATTTGAGTTATTGTCCAAAAATAGCCTTAAGAGGGAAGTTTTTAGAAAAAGTTGCCTACAATCAAGAACTTTAGCTTCCTTATACAGTTCATTAGTGGGATGGCGATATGGTCTACGTAGAATAATTTTTAATATAAATTTCTGCGCAACTTGCAATGGCTCTAGCAGGGTTTTACCACATCCACCCCATCCAATTATGCCGTAAGTAATAAGCGATTCACATAAAGCATAATAAACAGTTTTTATTGTTTTGGAATCCAGAATATTCCTCAGTTCTTTGAAAACATATCCAAGGATTCGCACCTTCGTAGCCACGTTATGTATATGAGAATCCCAACGGAGAAAGCAATCTAGAGTGATGCCTAGATATTTCCAAGATATTTCTCTTTGTAGAGGCTGACAGTTACAAGACTCTATGCTATCGCATTCGTGTATTACAATAGTTTTATTAGTAGTGGGTTGACCTCTGGTTGTTATACTAAATGGCATGTATTTGGTTTTGCCAACATTAAGCGTCAACATAAAGTTTCCTAGCCAATTTTTAACAATTTCCATGCCCTCGTTTGCTTTCTCAAATGTGTAATCCCAGTTTGAACCCTTGAATAGTATAACGGTGTCATCGGCATATGTGATGATTTTACCTACTGGTAACTGACATAGGTCATTTATGTAGACGAGGAATAAAATGGGTCCCAAAACGCTACCCTGTGGCACACCATACGTGAGATGCTGGCTTTTACTCTGGAGGCCCTGGATGGTGACACTTTGTACCCTGTTGGATAGGTAACTATCAAACCATTTAAGACTTGTATAGTTAATTCCTACACTGCTCAGTTTGCATAATAATATATTATGAGGAACGGAGTCAAAAGCCTTTGCAAGGTCAAGGAAAACTCCTAGGCACTTGTCTCCTTTATCCACCGTTTCGACTATAAATTCTGTTAAGGCAGCTATAGCGTCTGTTGTCCCTAAACCTTCCCTAAAACCGAACTGATTGTCTGAGAGTATTTTATTTTCAATTAAAAATTTATAGAGTCTCGCCTTTGCAACTTTCTCGAAGATTTTGGAGATCGTGTTTAGAATGGATATAGGTCGATAGTTATTGAGGTCCTGCTTATCTCCCCCTTTATGTATGGGAATTACTTTGGCAATTTTTAATTTGTCAGGAAAAATTCCGCTTCTAAAACTCACATTAATAATAAAAGCAATAGGCTGGCTGAGATAGGTTTCAGCTAGTTTAAATACGCATGTCCCGACCCCATCATCCCCCACCGCTGACCTATTTTTAAGGCTGCCTATTACTTTCTTAACTTCGTCTCTATTTGTAGGCGTTAGGTACATGGACACAGGTAACGTATCAGATTTACTTTGGCTATACTCGGCCTAGTTGGGCATGCGCTGGGCATGGTCATGTAAATGTGGGTCTTCGTTTACTTCGCACCATTACTTAGTATGACCAATTTATGAATTTCGCATGTTATGTTTAAAATAAATAAAATTAAAAAAAATACTGGCGACTTGCTCCCGGAGCGCACAGTAATATTATTTTCTAAATCTAACGCATCCTAAAATATATACCAAATATCTCATTATTACCATAGATACATAGACGGTCGCTAGAATAATTTCGCGCGTCATTTCGCGGATATTTCTGGTAAAATTCCATTGTCGAACATCATCATTTTTTTTTCGACAAATCATCAAAATTTTTATTGGTTTTTATGAGCTAATATCTAAATATTTTTGTATGTAAATAAGCAAAACAAAATATTATATTTGATAGAGAATCTAATAACGATCACGATATTATTTTCAATTTCTAAATAGGGTTCAGTATTTTTCCGTAAGACAAGTACAAGTTAGAAATGCCGAGTTTTTTTCACTTTTTCGACTTTCTCATTTTCGACATTCGACATATCGACTCTCACTTTTTCGACATTCATAATTATCTAATTCTTTTACAAAATGAGATTTCAATATTCTATATACGAAATTTCTATTCAATTAAGTTATTCTATTCTATTCTATTTAATTAAGTTATTCTTTTTATGACTGCTATAGTAGTTCCATAGTTATAGTACTTTTTGTCGAGCGTGGCGATATTGCAAGAAATTCTAATAAATTGCTGCGGTCTGCCATGAAATTATGCCGCTAGTCGAAGGGTTAAGCGTTTGGGCGCTATCGTGGAGGAATGAAAACACACAGACACACATACACACAGACACACAGACAGAGAGACAGATACACAGGGAGATTTCAATCTGGAAATGGCCTTAATCGTCTCAGCTGGGTTCAAAATAAATAGATTAATTCTCTTCAAAATAAATTTCTCTCCTCGTCAGTTAGCCGAAAAGAAAAAGTGAGCCGAGAAAGTGATAAAAAAATAAAGTCTAATTCTTATGTTTAAAACTTGGCAGTGGCATCTGTCGGGAATACACAAAAGTACTGTGTGAATCAGGTAGCGAATGGTTTCGTGCAGCTTGGGCCATAAGATCCATTTTGTTCTCAGATCGGCCCAACTCAGGATTCAGCTCCTATTCAGAAGCCTCCTTGTGTTAAGGCTACCCCGGGCAAGGCTCTCGCGTCTTAGGCCTCACGGCTGGTGGACCGGTTTCTCCTGGTGGGACTGCCTCCCGGCGCTACTGAACGTTTTGCGCACCGTTCGGGGACGCCAATCGGTTGTACTTTCTGAATATTTGCTGAATGAGTCTGGAGACTATGGAATTATACTGTCTCCTAAGCTGCGGGAGGGGGGGGGATGTTGACCTGTATTCATACCACTCATGAAACGACCTATAGACCTTCCGATCCCGTCTGTCACTAAGGCCAAAGAACGCCCAGGTCCGCGATAAATTCAAACTGAGTTACCCCTGTAATAAAACAGGTAGATGCCACGCAAGCGACTTCAGGCCCGTAACCAGTCGGGTGAACGGAGGTATCCTGAAGGTTAATTTTAGACGGAGATATCCTTCTAAACTAGTAGTCAGGGAGCGAGGCTGCCTTCTGTATACCTTTCCCGTTGCGTTTCCCTCGCTGTAAGGCGTTTTTGTCTAGCGGGTATGTTGGCGGAGCTAGACAGCAGATTTGTATTGTCTATAAGTCTTCTACGCTCATCCCACGGCTGAAAGAACGATCACATATCGTTATACTAGCCTGGGGTGATGGGTTCGCTAGTTCACTGTATGAATCTGTGCTCGTATGTGGTCGTAGTGAGATTGCGGGACGGGTGGGTAGAAATAGGCAATTAGTCGTCCGTCTTAAGTAATGCCTCGGCTTACCGATTCATTTCAGCGGCGAAACAAAGAAAAGTAAGTGAGGCACTTTATATTCAGCTTAGGCAATTCTCGAAGCACACAACATAAGCCCTCGTTAAGGGTACATTAAAGAGAGACCTTCGGCAGGCGGTCTGGGCGAGGCACTTAACAGTCCGAGCGTTGATGACGGGTCTAAGCGATAAATCTGACGGTTCACTTCTTCCTTATAGGCTTGGATCCCACCGTAAGATTTCTACTAAATATTACCTATTTCTACAAAATATTATTTGAAGAAAAAAAATCGGTTGACTCACCCCAAGATTTTCACGGCAATTAGCCAAAGATGTCATCTCACTCAATTTAAAAAATCGAATTACAAGCGCGCGTCGCTGTAAAACATTCGAATTTCGTAGTAGCGATGCAACGCAATGAAAATTTAAATTTCTAACGTATGTCGCGCAATATCAAACGCGGGACATTGATTTGAAATACACTTATAACGCGGACTTTAAATAGTATTTATGTTGCTTGTATGTGAGATTCTCCAACTAAAATTTTACAATGCGGTTTCGGCTTAAGGCGACATGAGACATAAGAAAAATATCCGAAATGGGCGGACACGCGAAAATAAAAATCCAGTGTTGACCAATAAAAATCCAGCGTTGACAAAGCGTCAAGCGCAGATTCGACGTCCGCTAGCGTCGGGAACCAGACGCATACTAAACGGCCAATCGCAGCGCTAGCACAGAATAAGTATCTCTACGCAGTGGTGGTTTAGGGTGTTAATGGCAAAGCATATTTAGCGTAACTCTCAGATTACTCTCACGTCTTAAGTAATTGTAATTAATTTAGATTAATTAATTTAATAAAAAATGTGGCTAAGTGCTGCTCTAAAAAATTAACCAGTCAATATAATGAAACACACTCACAGCTTACATTGTAGGAGTAAACGCACCTGAAAGTTTTTGAAGTCAGTTTAAAGCCTTAATGTCCAAGGCAATGAGCAACTTTTATGACTCCAAATTTTAACTTGGTTCCTTATCGAGGGATTCACTTAGAAACTTTTTTAAATTAATTCTTATATTTTTCAAAAAACTCATAAAACTAAAATTCCTCAGATATGGTCGTTCCTAGGTATCATGTCGCCAGATAACTGTGCACGAAATTTCAAATCTCTAAGTAAAATATTTCGAGATTGAAGTATGACTAACGCGCCCTCTGGTGAACAGATTTTAACCAAAATCTTACCGATGTCAACCAACAGTAGACGGCATCTAATTTGACAAAATTGTCGTTAAGACCGAGGCGTTGCTAATCGTTTTGGGACCGAGGGTAAATCACCATTTTCACAGCTCTAACAGTCGGATTAAAGACATTTGTGACATTAATGACATTTAATAATAACAGGGGAAAATAAAATTTTCAACATAAATAGCCTAGGATTGTGTTCATTACAAAAATGTCGAAAAAAGGAGTGATATGTGTTAAGGGCTCAGCTATGTTTGTTTTCCATTTCTTTATTTCACTATAACTTCGAAACGCTTAAACCGATTTAGAAGTGTGTGGTATTGTTAAAATCGTTATGTCATCCCGAGTGTCATAGGATACCTTAACTATACGAATATGAAGTAAGTAGCTGTAGTCAAATGTCAAGTAAGTAAACTGGCTGAGGGCAGCAGCTGACAGACAGACATGGAAGAAGAAAGAAAGGGCCTACGTCAGGAGTGTACCAAACCTGGCCGAGGAAGGAAGGGGGGAAAGATTGACTAAATATATAATCGAAGACTATCGCGGTTGTTTGACATTATAAATAGGATAGAAACGAATTTACCGCGTGAAGTTTGTAGCACCCGACGTTTCGGTGACGTTGCAGCCGCCGTTGTACAGGGTAGATTAAAAGAGCTGCCAATCCGTTGTTCCGCGGGTGGCCGCATACCGCTGCCACCACTGCGTAGGTTATAACAGTGGTGGGGGTCCGGGCTCAGAGCGCGCGAATTTCGAAAAACCATCTTGCACACAACACTCACTGTATCCTGTCTTACGTTTTTAAAGTGGGTCACAAAGAGGAAACATAAAAATTAAATAATAGTTAAAAAAAAAACACTAAAAACACGCTTTTGGGCTGTGATACGATATTCACATACACACGACTATGATACGATATTCCATCATGGAATGCCAGTGCCTATCTTCCGGCTTCATCATCAGACCTTGAAACCTAATCATGGTCAAAGTTCATTTCAAGACTTTCTAACAAGTCCAAACACGCTATGATACGATGTTCCATCATGAAGTTCCAGTTCATATCTTCCGACTCCATCATCCGATCAGTTCGACAGTACCATATTATTGTATTGTCATCAGAACTACATACAGCTGCCAATTTTCATGACGCTACGATCCTTGGAAGATGGTTAAATTAATTTCCTTAGATTCCATTACATAGTTACATACAGGTCGACCTAGTAAAAGCGTGTTAATAACTGGGCTATGGCAAAAATAACTTGGGAAACCTTGTTTAGTTTTTTCTGTTGTCAGCTTCCTTTCCTAATCAATATAAAAATACTTCAGGTGGATCTGAAAATAAAAAAAAACATTTTGCATACATTTTTCGCATACGGTATATATATTTTTTTTTTATTTTATTTATTTATCCTATTTTTTATAGTTACATAGAAACATTGCGTTCATTTTTTAACACATTTTAAAAGAATACATATGAAGAAAATCGCGAAAGGGCATTAACTTGTCAGGATTACATCACCCCACTAGGTATACGCCTGTGTTGGGGTGATGGATTCTCATGAAGTCATCTCTGCTGTTCCGATTAGTCGGATCGCTGACTTATTCGATAGACTTGTTGAGTAGGCCTGGTAATTTAGTGTATCGAGTGAGGTGTTTCGGTTCGTCGGCCAATTGTATTGGCACTGGCTTGACGTCTCTCTGGAACTAAACTCAATTTGGCATATTTGGCAATCGGATCGTATTCCGTCGGCATGGAAGAAAGCCATCGTTGTGCCAATTTTAAAGAAAGGCGATAGCAGAGAATGCAAGAATTATCGCGGTATTAGCCTTCTTTCAATAGTCGGCAAAGTATTTACAAAAATCATACAGTCGAGGCTACAAAAACATCGAGAACAAACGAGCCGAGAGGAGCAAGCAGGATTTAGACCATATCGAGGATGCATTGATCAGATATTCGCTCTTCGTCAGCTAATGGAAGAAAGAATACGGTGCGGCAAACGAACAATCGTCGTCTTCATAGACTTTAAATCCGCCTTCGATTGCATCGATTGGAACAGCTTATGGAGTGCCTTGGAGACAGAACACGTGCCACCAAAAATCATTAAACTTCTCCAATCATCGTACGATGGCTTAACCAGCAGCGTTCGAATCCGTAACGATTTGTCTGAGGAATTCCCGATTCAAACTGGTGTTCGACAAGGAGACGTCGCATCGCCGCTACTTTTTAACGTGGTGATCGACGCGATTATGCGGAGAGCATTCGACGGTCGACGCGGAGTTAGATTCGACGAATCAAACTTCATAACCGATTTGATGTTCGCTGATGATAGCGCCGTTTTCGCCGACACTGATGCCGAAGCAACGGACATTTTATACGACATATCCGGAATTGCTCAATCATATGGATTGAAAATCAATGCGGATAAGACCAAAGTGCTCACTACGGACGGTTCGAAGGCCAGCGTTTACCTCGATGGAACCCAAATCGAACAGGTCCCACAATTCAAGTATTTAGGATCGTTGGTTACGGAAAAGAAAGTGGCTTCGACGGCCGATGTCCATAGCCGGATCGGTCAGGCAACAGCAACATTCGCCTCGCTCAAGTGGTGCATATGGAAGCGAATGAATATTACCATCAAAACCAAAGTACGACTATACCGAACGTTGGTTCTTCCCATTCTTCTTTATGGATCGGAAACGTGGACGTTACTACAATCGGACCTCAAAAAGTTCGAAGTCTTCCAAATGCGATGCTTGAGGCAGATTCTCGGTGTCTCACTCCGCGACCGAATTCGAAACGAGACCATTAGAGAAAGATGCGATCTAGTAACAACGATCGAAGAAGAAGTACAAAAACGTCGACTACGATGGTTCGGCCATGTTTGCCGAATGAACGACAATCGCTTGCCATGTAAACTTCTTTGGCGAGACCGTCCGACAGAATGGAGAATTCAGCGATCGGCACCGAAGAAAACCTGGCTAAATACCATCAAAGACGACCTTAAAAATCAACGATTGTCGGCTAGGGATGCTCGAGACGTGGCAAAAAATCGTCAAGAATGGAAGCGAATCGTGAATGGAGTACGATATCCAGCGGCACCGACAGCAGCGTATTGGCTGCGAGGGCGACCCCCTCCCCAATCGCCGGCTACGGAATAAATAATAATAATAATAATAAACTCAATTACACTATGTCTTCGTCCTGCACCTAATCAGTCAGAGCTTCTTCTTCTTCTCAATAACCATTCTCAATATGCGATTATAAACCCATAAGAAGAAGGGCTTTCACGCATACATAAGAAGGGCTCGAAGACAGAAATGAGTAATTATAGACCCATTTCGAAATTATGCATTATTGCCAAAATATTCGAACGAGTCGTCTATAACCAAGTATATGCCGCTCTCCAAAACTATCAATCCGTCGCAACATGGTTTTATCAAGGGTCGCTCGACGTTGTCCAATCTTATCCTTTTTAATGACTTCTTGACTAAAGCTATGGATCACGGCTATCAAGTAGACGTAGTCTACACTGATTACAGTAAAGCTTGACAGAATTGACCACAGACTACTCTTGAACAAGCTTAAGTTTATGGGTATACAAGGGGACCTCCTCCGATGGTTCTCCTCCTATATCAATAATCGCTCCCAAGCTATCGTCATCAAAAACTATATTTCTAGTTGGGTTGCCATCCCTAGCGGTGTACCGCAGGGCTCACTACTTGGTCCATTGATGTTCTTAATTTTCATCAATGATATAGCTAGCTGTTTTCTAAATAGTCACTTACTATGTTTTGCTGATGACATGAAGATTTTCAAAATAATTAAATCGGTCGGTGATGTCGCCGACCTTCAGGCGGACCTTTCAAGATTGGACAGTTACTGTCTCTCTAACAAAATTGACCTCAATCCATCCAAGTGCACCGTTGTCACCTACACCCGTAAAAAACTATTAACTCTAGCCCCATACTCATTAAAGTTTCATACCTTGCAGAGATACAGCGTGGTTAAAGTTCTTGGTGTCATTCATGATTCTCATCTACTGTTTGATAATCACGTTCAATCTATTGTTTCTAAAGCTTCCAAAGCTTTAGGTTTCGTTATGAGGTGTGCAGCTTGCTTTCACCGCGCTAAAACTTTCAAGATCCTTTACTGCACTTTTGTCAGAAGCATCTTGGAATATGCATCTCAGGTATAGAACCCTTGTTATGACAAATATATAAATAGAATCGAGCGCATTCAAATGAAGTTCGTGAAATATCTCTGCTTCCGTCTGAAAATCCCATACAGCTGATCTAACTATTTCAATTTATGCAAGAAATTTCATATCCTCCCCTTGATTAAGCGGCGTGAAACCGCGGACGTAACCTTTTTGCTAAAAATTACCTCCAATAACATTAACTGTCCTGACTTACTAAATAAAATTAATCTCCGTGTTCCTTCCAAACTCAATAGATTTAACCCTGCTCTTTATGTTCCTTATGCTGGTACCAACTATAGGCAAAATTCATTTCTGTGGCGAACAAGTGACAATTTCAATGACATGATTAAACGCGTTGACTTTGATCTATTCTGTACTAGTTAACTCAGCTAGGCAGCGGCTGAACAGTGAATTCTTTAGCATTAATTGTTGAATAATTTTTTATGCATTTTTAATTGATAGCTTTAATTGAAAGATCACATATGTTTCTACAACGTTATTTAAACGTGAAAACCTTTAATTGGCTCTCTGTTATATTACTCCGGCTTTTTGTTCAATTATAATTAGCTGTTGGTTTTCCTAAAAATAAATAAATAAATAAGTAAAGGTAATTACTAGTTTAAATGCCACTCATAGTTCCAAGAGTTTATTAATCTTCTGGTATGTCTTTCAATATGGTGATGGTACAACAGTATACCGGTGCACTTAGATGGCTCTTTAGCACTCCTATAGGGTAAAAAATAAAAATAAAATAATATACAAATTTTTAAATCATACCTCTTATTACTTTAATATTATTTACATTAGGAAGTACTTTTTTAATATGATATACAGCTTTCAATTCGTAATATTGAAAGCTCAATTACACACTTTATTTTTTTAAGGACCATTGGGCATATGCTTTCCATAAATCCAAAATCATTCTATAATTATAGAATACTAATAATTCAAAAAATATTGTTTTTCTATTTTTTGAAACCTCTAAGAATAAATGTTTTTTATTTTTATTTTTAACATGATTATGAAGTAGGTATACTATGTCATTAAAATAACTCTTGAAATTCATATTACGTATTTATTATAGTTATTAGATTTATGTTATTTAATTTTTTCATTTTTTCTTTTTCTCAGTAATAATACTTTGACCCGGTGACTCCGTAACGTCTCTTGCGGGACCAACGGCCGACTCCCTCAATTTTCAGGTTATATTTTTTTATATGTCAAATTTCAATGCGATTATTTCACAGTATTTTTTTTATGATCCGTATAGTGGTTTACAAGTTATGATCGTTTGTATCAAGGTCGTCGACTCGCGCCGATTTTACGAGCGAAAATGTCGCGCGCAAAAGTGATAGCTGAATTTTTACTTCGCGAGAGGAGGGGTTGATAAGTGTGCACACAATACAAAAATTACAAGTAACCTAGTCGAGTCTACCCTGGTACGGGCTTCGGCCTAGTTAGGCAGACTTTGTAAATTACCTTTTTGAACATTACTTTCGAAAATAAATTTATTCTTATTCTTATTCCTAATATAGGGTCCTTACCTATGTAATCGCCGTTTTTTACACTGGCCATTTTGAACTTAGATAACTTGGGTTTGGTTTGGAATTTCAAATTCAAATAAATTTTTATTCAAGGCCATGTTATTCTTGTTTAAGAATCAGCTGTTTATTTGTCTTTCCGTTTATTGTTTTTGCTCAAATATTTTCGTTTGTGCAACCATTGTAAAGTTGAAAATTTGCATTGTTTTCAAAGATGAGATCTTGTGCTGGTGTTTTCCATTACAGCTTCTTGCAGACGGGCTACACAGTTACCGTAAATGTTAAGAACTGCAAAACATGATGGAGAAGCTCGTGATTAAATAATCGAGCATGGTCAATCGCTCCTCGCTACTGCTTCTGCATGACAACATCTAACCACAGAGTTCACTCCAAGCAGTCGCAAAGTTGCAGGAGTTGCGGCTGGAGACTCTTGGTCACCCACCGTACTTGCCAGAACTTGCTCCAATAGAGTTTCATTTTTTTTTTCAGAAAGAGTCCGTGAAAATCGTCTTCAAAGTATTCATTGGTTCCTGTCCACGAAAAGTTTATAACGGAGGAATTAAGCAACTCTCATCAAAATGACAAATCTGCATAGATATAGCGGTCAATATTTCTAATACCTGAATATATATTTTTCACACAAAGTTTTTGGCCTTAAACTTACTATGTAAAACAGGTATTTACTTACTTTATACATTTTAATTAAGATGCGTTCGAATAACAAAATAATATGTTTTAGAAAATAATAAGAAATATACAAGATTTTATATTTCTCCTATGTACGCAGCATTCTCGAATACGGATCTAGCATTTGGTCGCCTCAGTATACAGTCTATAAAAATAGAGTTGAGAGACTCCAGAGACTTCATGAGACATCTTGATTTCAAATCGTTTCAAACCTTCGAAAGTTACTCAGAGAGACTTAACCGTCATAACATGGACTCACTCGAGGATTGGTGCCTCCAATATGATATACGTTTTCTGTACAATATTATTAATAATAAAATAGACAGTCCCTATTCTGTTGGCAGAATCTCCTACCGAATTCCAAATAATAAGACAAGGGCTCGCGATTTATTTTATCTACCGAGAGTCAATAACAATTATGGTCAAAATACGTATTAGAGCACTTCGATCATAAAACCTAAACTTTCAATGTTTAGATATTTTTAATTTATCTTTAAATACTTGCTTCGAAGAATTAGAAATACGATAAACAGCCTTCGGGTTTGATTGGTATTTCTTCGTCCGTTTGGTACATAGGCTGTCGTAATGGTTGCTACACTATAACAATGCTTTCTAGCCAGTATATTTTCTATAAAAGTTCATATGTATAACATTATAAATACATTGTGATGTATATTATATATATATTTACATTAACTATACTTTTACATGTTATTATTACCTTATAGTATTATTTATATTAATTTATTATTTGTGCTCTTGTATGTATGTATGTACATATGTTATATGACATCATATATCTTAAATACATCTACATAACTCATAATGTGGCTTCCCTATCCCTTTCCCCTTACTTAAACCTTCATTTTTTTCATAGCCCATTGCGCTGTAACAAAAGATTTAGTTTAATTGTGAAAACTTTTAATTGGCCTTAGATTTGTATAATATGTGTTAGCATTAAATATAAAACGCTGTAAGTTTTTCGAAAAATAAAAATAAAAAAAATTATTGTGCGCTCCGGGAGCAAACCGCAAATATTAGTCGCTACGTAGTCAACGGTGTTCTGATGTGCAACCAAATTTGATCGTTCCGTAGTCGAAGGGTAAGAAGAATTAATGCCTGTTATACCAAGTCATACAGATATACAAAATTTCAGATGTGTATAAATCTAACACGAAGTGCACTTAGTTAGTTAGTTTAGTTAGTTTGTCTGGGCTTTTTTCTCGCACTTGGCCTCTTGATTGGGCCGTTGTGCGTGGCTCATGTTTCTATTTGTGTTTATGTTACTCTAGCCAACCCAGGCTGTCCCAGAAGGTTAGCAGCCTGTTTGGGTTGTTACAGGCCTCCGGGACAGATGCTGGAGATTGTAGTATTTTAGCCCGTTGCTCTGCCACGCTCCTGCA
The DNA here is from genome assembly GCA_944548615.1 of Micropterix aruncella. Lineage (NCBI taxonomy): Eukaryota > Metazoa > Arthropoda > Insecta > Lepidoptera > Micropterigidae > Micropterix > Micropterix aruncella. Next base: position 23,394,350 of record OX155972.1, read on the forward strand.
TTCCATGAGCATATGTTGTGGCGTTTCTTCTTCCTCCATGCATCCTCTGCATAGAGGGCTGTCTGTCACACCTATGGTAAACAGGTGTTTGTTTGAGTGTGGACTTATGAGTGGAACTTTAATATTATTATTTCTTTAGACGACCACAATTAATTTTTTCAAGTTCCTAGTTATTTCAAGCTGGGTACACCTTTCATTCAATAATGCCTGTTCTCCTTTTTGAGGCTAATATATTTAACCTGGTTTAGGTTGCATGGTTGATGTGGGGTTCATAACTAATCATGTGGCGCAATACGCAGCAGATACAAAGTGTGTATATTCATAATAAATCTGCGATATTGGTCGGAAATTCAAATGATTTGTATGACTATAATACGGTATATAATGCTAATTTATGATAGCCTCTATTCCCTTTCGTACGATTCGCAGAACAATACAATAACGAGCTGTGATTAGAAATCCGCTTTCGCTACACCAAAATCCAGTGCAGTGGCTACTCGTTCTCCGACAATATTATAGATTAATGAATTTGAAAATTATTTCTTTGTTTTATGTTTTTCCCGACCCACTAACCGACGAGGAGGGAATGTATTGTGAACGCGCCATTCGTTTTCGAGACAGAGACGAAGATATCCATTTTGAGCCTCCCTGAGACGATTGAAACATTTGCCAGGTTGAAAACTGTTTGTGGGTGTGCTAATGGGGCCTTGCTGTGGTGGCCACGATAACCCATTTTGTCCGGGGTTGGTCACACTCACGGGTCAACACCCATCCGGCGGCCTTCGCGCATGAAGTGCGAGCCCGGGCAGGGCTCTGGCCTTAGGGATAGCCAATCGATTGTGCATTCTGACGCACAGTCGGGGGAGTCTGGAAGCAGTACTGTTTCCTATAGAGCGGGGGTGGTTGCTGACCTTACGGCGACTGCTCTTGAAACAACCATCGGCTGCCCGATCCTAGGTGAAGGACGCCGTGGTCCGCCGCGATAGATTCGGTCTACACAGTTTCGTAAGGGAGAAGATCACGCAAGCGACCTCGAACTCGTAACCAGTCGAGAGACAGGAGTAATCTGGTCGCAGTCGGAAGTAAGTAGCATACCTGGTTATCTCGCGGATAAGGCGTTGGCCTCTTACGGGCATGTGGCGGAGCTTGACGGTGGACTGTTTTGCCCAAGTCTTCTGCGTTCACTTCACGGGAGATAGAACGACCAATCGTTAAAACTTCCTGAGGTGACGGGTTCGCCTGTTGTAGTTGACAACTCTATTTGTGGGTGTGTATGGGAACTAATAGGCCCTGTTGCACTAAGGTCATTAAGACCCATGCGTGAGGGTCGGCCAAACTCACGGGTCACCTATCCGGCAGCCTCCACGCAGAAGTTTGAGCTCAGGTACCATATGCCTGCGGGTCAGTTACCATATGAATCGCTCTTCAGGCGCTCCTGGACGGTTTGCGCACCTTGCGGCGTCAGCCAATCGACTGTGCATTCCGACTAATATATGGGGGAGCCTCAGAACGGCGTTGTATCCTATAGAGCGGGGGCGGTTGTTTACCTAGTGGCAGTCGCTCTTGAAACGACTATTCGGCTACCCGAGCGATAGATTCGGTAGACACCGAACAACGCTGCACTATGAAGAGGATCGCGCAAGCGACTTCGAATCTGTAACCAGTCAGGAGGCCGAAGGAATCTGTCCATAAACTGGTAGCATGGGTGCTTGGTCTGCCTGCTAGGTTAACTACCCGGTGCCGGTCGGTAAGGGTTGGTTCCTCGCGGGCTATAGTCAGCGGAGCTAGGTAGTGGATTGTCCATTGTCTAAGTCTTCTACGCTCATAATAATAATAATAATAAACTCTTTATTTACACTTAATTGTTATACAAAAAGGCAAACTTATTGCCACATGGCAATATCTTATAACTAACCTAAACTCAGTGGTACATGCGCGCATTGTGAAAATAAACATTATTACATAATATACAGACCGTCTGCATAACATACAGACAAGTGGAAGAATTTAAGACTAATAATGCCCGAGGAGAGGAAATTGGGAGAGGAAGAGGAGAGAAAGCGAAGAACTGGTTACTTCTAAGAAAGGTAGTAATCCTTAAGGCGAGTCTTAAACGTTGGTAAAGAAGGCGAGTTTCGTATGTTTGCTGGGAGATCTTTCCAGAGTCTTGCACCATGGACACAGAAAGAATAGGAATAGAAATCACTATTATGACTTGGAATTTTTAGTAAACTGTTAGAGGCTGACCGAAGTCTGAGACCGTGGGAACTTAGTGGTTCACAAAGCTCGTAGAGATAGGATGGTGTTAATTTGGAGAGTACGCGATATAGCAGAGCAAGTATATGAACATTTCTTCTCCCACGGCTGAAAGAACGATCACATGTCGTTATACTAGCCTGGAGTGACGGGTTCGTGTGTTGTAGTCGACAGCAATAGCGCCCAAACTTTTAATCCGATTTATCTGTAATTTGGCATGCAGGCAATATTTGGTCATGGCAAGACCCGAATAGGTTGTCGTTGAAGTCGGTCCACTAATCATCATATGTAATCTTGAAATATTGGAGACTTGAAATTTAGAGACATAACCTTTGGAGGTAACGCCGCATGAGTCATGTTTTTTCGTGCGTGCAGCAGGCTCCATCGATTTATAAGACGTTGTCAAGTCAAAAATACGGCGGCGTCAAAAATACGGCTCTAACAAGGAATCTGTGTACCGAATTTCAATTCATGGAGAATTGCAATATTTCGAGATTGAAGCATGACTAGCGCTCCCTCTGGTGGATCGATTTCAACAATAATCTTTTTATAAAATCGAAGACTATCGCGGTTGTTTGACATTATAAATAGGATAGAAAACGAATTTACCGCGTGAGCATTTTCCGAAGGAGATGGAACATGTCAATGATGTCCTTAGGAAAAATGGATACGGAAAATATCACGAGACACGCACACGATCTAATACGGACGAAACTCAAAAACCGAGCAGATCAAGAGCATTCTTACCATACGTCAAGGGCGTGACTGATCGAATAAGTAAGATGCTAAACAGATTCGATATAAAAACGATCTTCAAACCGACCCAAAATATAGCTCGATTTTTGAGGCCTGTAAAGGATGTAATACCACTGCAAACCCCGGGTGTGTATAAAGTCGAATGCAGCTGCGGTCTAGCCTACGTTGGACAAACGAAACGGCCCATAGCCACGCGAATGACAGAACACATCAAAGCTGTTAAAAACGTTCAGCGAGAAAAATCGGCGATCTGCGAACATATATTGGATAGCGCAAGTAACCACTGGATGCAGTTTCAAAATCCCATTGTTCTATCCAAGGAACAATTCTACTTTCCTCGCATGATCCGGGTAGCCATTGAAATAAGAAGAACTCCGAACTTCAATAGAGATGACGGCTACAAACTCTCTTCTACGTGGAACCCTCTTCTTAAAATGTTCCCGCCGCCGAACGCCGAACGCAAAGACGTAAAACAGGATACAGTGAGTGTTGTGTGCAAGACGGATTTTAAAAATTCCCGCGCTGCGAGCCCGGCCCCCCACCACCGTTATAACCTACGTAGTGGCGGCAGCGGTTTGCGGCCTACCCGCAAAACAACGGACTGACAGCTCTTCAGTCTACCCTAGACAACGGCGGCTGCAACGTCACCGAAACGTCGGGTCCTACAAATTTCACGCGGTAAATTCGTTCTCTATCCTATTTATAATAATCTTTTTAACCCTTGCTATGACCTAACCCTTGCACCTCGAGGATCGACATGCACTCCATAACAAAAATATATATTGAGACGGGGGAGATTCCCTATAGCATGCAGGTGAAGAACCTTGGTGACCATTTCGACCAGAATCTCTCCTGGCAGCACCATATTAGTGAGATGAGAGGAAATATCTTTAATAGATGTCATTCGCTGAAGAAGCTCCAAAATTTTCTCCCGGAGAAAAGTAAAGAGACAATCTGTCGATCTTTGCTTCTTCCGCTTCTTCATTATGGCGACACCGCCTTCCTCGATCTGACAGAAGAGCTGGCCACCAAGGTGGAAAGGCTACAGAACGTCTGTATTTGCTCCATTTTTGGCCTCAGAAAATATGACCATATTACGGAATATTGTAGCAGACTGCAGTGGCTTACCAACAGGGAGACGAGACAGGTTAGAACTCTCTGTCTCGCGGATGGCGTGCCGCTTTATCTTGCCGATAGGTTCACCGCGTTATCGGCGCACGGCCGTCCCCTGAGATCAGAGGGCAATAACCTGTTATCTATCCCTGGTAATAGAAGTTGTTTTTTTTTCATACTCCTTCTCCGTGGAAGCTGCACGACTTAGGATCAGGGAGCATATAACCCTAAAATCCATAAATTAACCAATCCACCTCTCCCTCCTCCTTTTCGCTTCCCTTCCTTCCTTCCTCTCCTTCCTTTCCTCTGCGTCCTTATTTAATTTTAGTCATTTGTTTTACTTTTTATTATCTGTCTCTTTCTAGTTTCTGTTTGTTTCTTTTTATCATTTGTGTTTTTATTGTCCTTTTGCGTAGCCAACGTTCTAAACATGTTATAAACTTAAGCTATAGGTTAGCTGATAGACATTGCTGCAAGGCAATAAGCTCGCCTTTTTGTATTTAAAATAAAGAGTTTATTATTATTATTATTATTATTATGACCGAATGATGCCTGCCTGTCGAATTCCAGCGCAATTGGATGAAGCGTTTAGGAGGAATTCGCACGCACACAGATACACACACACACACAGACTCACAGACAGACTTCATTCTGATAATGTTCCTAATCGTTTCAGGGGGGGTCAAGATGGATAATTCCGTCTTAATCTCGATTTTTAAAGTAAAATTGACTATAATTTCAATTTAGTTTCACAACCGCCACTGCCACATTATAGGTGGACGGAGCCCCAATTTGTACGGATGATAAAGAGATTGGTCGCGAACGATCCCAACATGAATTTGAGCAATGAATGGCCTCGCATCGCATCGGCGTGGATTTACATTCAAATGGGGGTCGGCCCGCAGAGTTCCCATCGAATGTATTCAATGCCTAATCTCATATAATCATTTCATAACCAATGGATCGACACGTATACAGCGTAGGATAATGATAAATACTCATTCACGCAATACATAATCGGAAATAACCAATTACGATGTAAACTAGAGGTAGACAAACTTGAGTTAGAGAATTGTAATAATGGGATCGTCAAAACAGAAACTAGTCTTAAGGGGTTCACACACGATCAGTTTAACTACGCAGTTTTCTAAAATGAAGGTGTGGAATAAAGGAAATAAAGGTAATAATATGCTACTTTAGTTTTTTATTTATTTATTTAGGTAAGTAACAGCATTAACATAATTAGATACATAATTCTTAAAAAAAACATGTTCTTATGCCGATTATAACTTACGCTGTTCGAAATTATTTGAAAAATATTTTACAAACTAAATTATGAAACAAAAAATACATCCGTAAATATTTATTAGTTGAGAGAAAACGGATCTATACCGCGCGGAAATAGACGACAGTCCTCCTGACGCATTTGTAGACGGCTAATGTAACTTTGCCGAATAATAATATGTAACTTTGCCGGGAGACTCATCGTCCAAGTCCACGCGGCAAGGACTCATTCCCACCAACCAAAAAATGTCAAATTACCGAAAAAGTTGTAGAGTTAACCGCAGACATATATAAATCATACTTATACAACATAAATTCAAAATAAGTAAATGGGAATACATATATAAATTGTATTATATTTATACATACATATTACAAATCAATAATTACTTGGAGTTGTCGCTGCTGCTTCAAGGGCGGATCGCGCTGCCGATTTGAAACTAATTGTGTTTCTACTATACATGTCAAGCTCTGTGAATTGATGATTATACGTACGTGGCAATCGGTTAAAGCATTGAATTGCGCGTGTAGTTAGAATGTCGTCTCGGGGACTCGAATAACTGTATAGATCGGGTCTTACGTTGCGGCACCTACAGAGCGATGCTCGAATTTAGGTATGGGCTATCCAGCGTCCGCAGCAGTTCATATCCGCAGCAGTTCGCCGGTCCTCAAGTGACAGCATATTAAAGTGAGTATATTTTCACATCAGTTTTGTTCCCAGTTTTTCTTGACGTATAGTCAGAGTCTACAGTACGTGTATATTTTCGACGATGTGTGACCGAATAAAAAGAGCAGTAGTGTGTTCTGTGGTTGCAGCTGTGCTGCTTGGATAAGGTTGGAGTGGTTGCGGACCTTACGGCGACTGCTCTTGAAACGACCATCGGCCATCCGATCCTGGGTGAACGGCCGGGCAAAGGACGCTGTGGTCCGCGATAGATTTGGTATACACAATTTCACCGCTTCGTAAAAGAGAGGACCGCGCAAGCGACCTCGAACTCGGAACCAATCGAGAGACCGGAGTAATCTGGTCACAATTGGAAGTAAGGGCGCGAGTGTCGGCCCGCCAGGTAACATTCCTGGCTATCTCGCGATTAAGGCGTTGGCCTCTTACGGGCTTGTGACGTAGCTAGATGGTGGACTGTTTTTGTCCAAAGTCTTCTACGTTCACTCCAGGGAGATAGAACGACTAATCGTTAAAACTTCCTGAGGTGACGGGCTCGCCCGTCGTAGTCGACCACCCAAGTTGTTAGTAAGAGTGCGCAATCGATTGGCAATGCCGCAAGGAACGCAGACCGTCCAGGAGCGACAGAAGATTGACTCTCGTTTGAGCTGAAATTTGGCATGCAGGCATCATTTGGTCATGGCGAGAGTTAAAAAGGTTTTGGATGAAATCGATCTATAAGATGATGTACGAGTCATATATAAATCTATAAATATTGGATTCTAGTAATATTGGAATCGAACGTATTTAATGCGCTGAATTCTCACTACCCATGCTCGTCCCGACTATCCCTTTCAATCAGGTCAACCTCTTTCCCAAAGGACATCAGGCACAAAATGCTTTCATAAGTCCTTGGCTACTTACCGGGAAAGATTTTTGTTGACACAACCGATTTTTAAAAATAATTGTAGTTCAAATAAATAAACCGTTTTAGAAATTTGAACATTTTATTTATTTTCATTTTTTTTATGTTTTATGGAATAGGAAATCGAAATTAAGGTAGTTATAATATATGCAGGTGCCTTATATTCAATTCGGGGTAATATCCGATACCACTATATAACACATGACGTTAGTTCTTTTCGTGTATATCATATTTTTCGACAAATACCGCGAGTAAAATAAGTTGTCGCCGAAAATGCTGTGGACCAAGGCATTGGCATCCACGTTTACGCGATACTCGCCCTTTTGCAATTTACAATTGCGATCAAATTTAAACAAATACTTCTCCAGTAATTCGTATAGAAATAAGGTGCCGCGGCAAGCGTTCTTTAAAGTGTACTCTCCGATTGGAAAGCTTTTGTTTTGCGATAAACTGAGAACTTTGGTCGTCATGGTAAGCGGACCGACGTTCTGCAGAACATTTATCTTCCCAGTGACAACAGTTTGCGATTCGGCTTCGATGTCTGTTTTGGTTGAGTTTATCAAACCGAGTATATTACACTCTTTTAAATATACAACTTTGTAGACGTATTTCCCGAATCCCAACACTGGTGGATCCACAGGATCCAACGCTTGATCGAAGTCTATGAGTTCGTCCTTATGTTTGGCAGTAGAATCGTTGAATAGTAAACTTAACACTACTGCAAGAATTAGGACAGTCACTGACATCATGGCTCTGGATGCAATACGTTATATTTCAAATAATTATACTTAAAATAACAGTGTAAATACAGCTCATATGATTCTTTATCAGTATGATAATGTTTACCCATCGGCTATTATAATAATGTGCACGAGTAGTAATTATCAAAATTATAATATTTGGATATTTGGATATTACATCATGTAGTTAAAATCGATTTGTATACAAATAAATATCATGGAAGTTAACCTTTCGGCTAGGGCTACTAGCTGACAATTGACCTAACCACACAGTGGGTAGTTACAAAAGACCTTACAGATCTAGGTGACATCAAGGGCTGGAAACAAGCCCCCCACTCCATCTACTACTACTACTAACCTTTCGGCTACATAACGACAAAATTTGGTTGCACATCAGAACACCTTTGACTACGTAACGACCAATATTGGCGGCTTGCTCCCGGAGGGCACAGTAATATTATTTTCTAATTCGAACGCCTCCTAAAATCCATATCAAATGTCTCATTATTACCATAGATACATAGACGGCTGCTAGAATAACTTCGCGCATAATTTCGCGGATATTTCTGGTAAAATTCCATCGTCAAACATCATCATTTTTTTTTTCGAGAAATCATCAAAAATTTTATTGGTTTTTATGAGGTAATATGTAGATATTTTTGTACGTAAATAAGCAAAACGAAATATTCTCTTTAATAGAGAATCTAATAAAGATCACGAAAGTATTTATAATTTCTAAATAGGGTTCCGTATTTTTCCGTAAGACAAGTACCAGTTAGAAATGCCGAGTTTTTTTGCACTTTTTCGAATTTCTCATATTTATTCATAATTATCTAATTGTTTTGCAAAATAAGATTTCAATAATATATATACGAAATTTCAATGCGATTATTGCACAGTTATTCTTTTTATGATTGCTATAGTAGTTCCAGAGTTATAGTATTTTTTGTCGACGGCGGCGATATTGCAAAAAATTCCAATAACTTGCCGCGGTCTGCCATGAAATTATGCCGCTATTCGAACATAAACTTTTTCAAGCTTACGGATCGGCAAAAATGGAGATTTACGTATTGGTTGCACCTTTGATTATATAGCGTATTAGATTGCTCAGTTATGTAATACGTTTTGGCAACTGAGGTTTTCCTACGAAACCCAAAGTGTACACTGAGAAAAAATATTGGATTGATTCTTACATTACCATTATGTAATTACGGTTTTATACAGGATAACGATGTTTCAATCGTAATTTTGTTGAATTATAAGGAATTTTGTTGAAACTCCATTACTTGATTATAGGTATCAGCATTTTCCGTACGGTTAATACGGAAATATCAGTAGACTGTAATTTCAACACGAGTAATGTGTCCGACTATATCCAACCCTCAACATGGTATCAGACAACTAGGGTTGTCGACTACAGCGGGCGAGCCCGTCACCTAAGGAAGTTTTAACGATTAGTCGTTCTATCTCCCTGGAGTAAGCGCAGAAGACTTGGGCAAAACAGTCCACCGTCTAGCTCCGCCACAAACCCGTAAGAGGCCAACGCCTTAACCGCGAGATAGCCAGGAGTGTTACCCGACAGGCTTACACTCGCGCTCTTACTTCCAATTGTGACCAGATTACTCCAATCTCTCGGTTGGTTACGAGTTCGAGATCGCTTGCGCGGTCCTATCCCTTACGAAACGATGTATACCGAATCTATTGCGGACCACAGCGTCCTTTGCCCGGCTGTTCACCCAGGATCGGATAGCCGATGGTCGTTTCAAGAGCAGTCGCCGTAAGGTCCGCAACCACCCCCGCTCTGTAGGAAACAGTACTGCTTGCAGACCCCCCCGACTGTTATTCAGAGTGCACAGTCGATTGGCTTACGCCGCACGGTGCGCAGACCGTGCAGGAGCACCAGAAGGTTGATTCCCAGGGGAAACTAACCATAAGGTCAGAGAATCAGAGTCCTACCCAGGCTCGCACTTTATGCGTGGTGGCCGTCGGATAGGCGTTGACCCGTCAGTGTGACCGACCCTGAACAGAATGGGTCTTCGTGGCCAACTCAGCAAGGGTCCATTAAGAGCCGTATCACATATTTTTTCCAGAAAGGCAAGAAAAGTGGATTTTTGGCGTTCTAATTCCAAGAAATAAAGAGATTTCTACAAACTTCAATTACTGAATTACCTGGACCATTTCTTGATGTTGACCATAGCGGCCTTTAATTTTAGATGTAACGAATATTATTTACTTATTCAGCCCATTTTCCGAAAGTCGTTATTCGTAAAACGCTCGGAAGGCAAACTTTGAGCTCCTTAATACAGTAATATCACTACAACGAAAACCGTATACTATTTTTTTTTTATGTCCGTCATGTATTCTTGATGTACACTACGGCTTTATTTTTTCGTTTTTTGACCACATATCCAAGGTATAAATTACTTACAATTACACAAAATTAAAAAAAAAATCTTCCTGTATCATTCTAATTTTCTCAGAAATAAAATAAGATTCTTATATAATACTTATACTATATTAAAGTTCACTCTTTTAGCAATACGACATAATATAAATTATTGTCATTAGAAAGGAGAAAACACTGCAAAAAACAATTAGAAATTGTGTATATATTTGCTTGCGCAAGAGAAGAGCGCTCAGTGCCACGGTTTTCTCCCAGGGTTGAATAGTTATTTATTTATTTATTTATCCTATCTTTTATAGTTACATCCAAAAAAAAATGCGTTCATTTTTTCAACTCATTTTAAAAGAATACCTACGCTATTTTGTAATACGGCTCTTAACTCCCAAATCATGTATCAGATACCATGCTTCCACTCCTAAACTTTGGAAAACTTTTTACAGTGGAACTGCCGCCCAGAGACGACTGGCTAAAAAGCCAACTGCAATGGGAGGCCGGTAGCCTTAAATGGTATACTGATGGGTCGAAATCGGGAAGACGTAGGCTGCGGTATATATGGAGAGCGACCAAACTTCGAAAGAAGTTTAAACTTGGGGAAATACGCCTCCTTATTTATTTATTTATTTATTTATTTATTTAACAGGGAAACCATACAGCGCTACAAAAAAATATTACAATTACATTAAATACAATATTTCTGGCCGATGACATGCTTTCAACAATAGTTTTAGTTAGTTAAGTCTCCAATACGCACAGTGCATTCTGTGGGGGTTGGGAGGGGAAAAGGAAAGGAAAAGGAAGGAATGGGTGTTAATAGATTTTAAGTAATAATGTGCAGTACAAAAAATAAAAATTTGAAAAATTTGAAAAGTTAAGAAAATTAAGAAAAAATTACTCCATCATATAAACCTATCATATACAGTTAAAGAACAACGAACGAAAAACCAAGTAGTCCCTAAGACAATAGTATCCCATGAGAAATGTCTATGTCGCATTTTCGATTAATTTTAAGTATATGCTTTGCTTAAATTTATTCTCTTTCATGTTAAATAGGTCGATATTCTGGAAATGATTATCGTAAGTTGACATTAAGCGGTACATGATGGAATTCTGGGCATACCTAGTACGGACGCGCGGGACTTCGAAGGTACGGGGAAAGCGAGCCACGCGTGGTGGAACGTGAAAAGATAGATTATGTATGAAATACGGGTTGTCCACGTTGTTATGGATAACTTTGTGTAATAATACCATGTCTGCCGTGGTACGGCGGTTCTCCAATGATGTAATATTGAAGTTATTCATCCTCTCCTCGTACGTGTTCAGTCCCAAGCATTATTCCAAGCGGAGGTATACGCCATTATTGAATGACCTCCATAAGAACTACGCCAATCACCGTACCTATATCTACTCGGATAGCAAGGCATCTCTTATGGCACTAGCCTGGTTCTATAGCCAGGATCGGCTCCCGAAAAGGGTGCGTTTCCGGGGTCAACAGCACTGTTACAAAGTTTTGTATACGCATTAAATTATGATCGTTCTACGTTCCACTATTACATGGCGGCTGCACCCTGGTTCCGAACAGATCATTTTAATAAAAAGTTATTTTAAATAAATTTATAGTTATAAAAAACACTACAAACACGCTTTTATAAATGCACGTAAAAACCTTTTTTTGTAGTCTCCGTTTTCTTTGTGTTGCTGTTTTTTTTGTCGTTTTTGCCATATTATTCCCACGAGTAGTGGACAATTCAACGGTCGACCCCCCACCCCCCCCCCCCCCCCCAGAGGTCCGTGTAGAGGGGCAAGGCTATTTACAACAGGGTTTCCTGAGGCGACGCTAGCGACATTATATTATTAACCACCTTCATGCCATTCAGTCCTCGGCACGTTTCTCACCTTGGCTTGGGTGGGATCTTTAAAAACCTACTACCCTATTTACACGTCAATATACATCGTATATAGATATATCAATATTATTCTATTTACACTCTCCATGTACATGTCTATATACATTTTATACAGGCACCTATGTATGTCAATATTTACACTATTTACACTCAATATTTACAAGTCAATATATAATAGGTTTGTTATAACCTTGAAACCTGATCGTGTTCCTGTCTTCCGGCTTCATCACCAGACCTTGAAACTCAATCGTGGTCAATGTTCATTCAATCATGGAATGCCAGTGCCTATCTTCCGGCTTCATCATCAGACCTTGAAACCTAATCGTGGTCAAAGTTCATTCTAAGACTTTTCTAACAAGTCCAAACACAGCTATGATACGATGTTCCATCATGAAGTTCCAGTTCATATCTTCTGACTCCATCATCAGATCAGTTCGACAGTACCATATTATTGTATTATCATCAGAACTACATACAGCTGCCAATTTTAATGATTCTACGATCCTTGGAAGATGGCTAAATTAGTTACCTTAGATTCCATTACATAGTTACATACAGGTCGATCTAATAAAAGCGTGTTAAAAATTGTTTAATTATTAACTTATATTATCATTTTTCTTAGTCCTAAATTAACAAATTAATTCATGTTGTTTGTGGGATTTAAATTATTATTATTTTTTGTTTTCGCTATGTTGTCGCAACGAGGAAAAATATAGTTTTACATGAAGCTGGAAAAGGCACTGTGGGTTAGTTGACATTCTATATGTCAGCCATTAGTTAATGTCTTCAAATAATTAAACTATTAAGGCGAGATGAGACCTCAGAAAAATATCCGAAATGGGTGGACACGCGAAAAAATAGTTGTACTTAATTTTGTTGGGTTTTACCAATAAAAATCCAGCGTTGACGAAGGGTCAAGCGCAGATTCCACGTCCGCTAGCGCCGGGAATCAGACGCATACTAAACGATCAATCGCAGCGCTAGCACAGAATAGCTATCTTTACGCAGTGGTTGTATAAGGGTGTTAATGGCAAAGCATATTTACCTCAACTTTCAGAACGCTCTCGCGTTTTAATTAATTGTAATTAATTTAGGGCCTAAATAAAAATGTGACTTAGAGCTGCTCTAGCAAATTAACCAGTCTGAAATTATAATAAAACACACTCACCGCTTACATTGTAGGAGTAAACGCGCCTGAAAGTTTTCGAAGTTAGTTTAAAGCCTTAATGTCCAAGGCAACGAGCAACTTTTTTGAGTAGAAATTTTAAATTGGTTTTTTATCGAGGGATTCATTTAGAAACTTTTTCTAAATTGATGCTTTAGATTTGTAAAAAAACACATAAAACTAAAATTCCTCAGATATGGTCATTCCCAGGTATCATGTCGCCTTAAGCGACAAAACGAGCTTGGCCACATCAGGGATCATCCCGGGAGAGAAAGGGAAAGGAATTTAGATCAGATATAATAGGAATTCAATTATTTTCCTGTCGCGATAATTTCTTTCATATCTTTTACTAGTAGGAGCGATTTTTTAGTTTCCCGGCCAACGATTAGGGAAAGTGTTGTGAACGCGCGAAAAAAAATCTTTGAGATGAAGACGGAAATATTCATTTTAACCCCCCCCCCCCCCCCCAGACACGATAAGGTGTGTCTTGGTGTATGTCTTTGTGAATTCCTCCACGATAGCGCCCAAACGTTTCATCCGATTTTGGTAAATTTGGCATTCAGACGTCAAATGAAAAGATTGCAGTTGTAATCTGTCCACCAGAGGGCGCGCTAGTCATACTCCAACCTTGAAATATTGCAGTTATAGACTTGACATTCGGAACACAGATGCGTCGTAGGGCCGTAAACACATTGTGAACTCTCTTATTCAATCGATTTCACAATGTGGTTCTAATAATATTACAACCATATTTCACATTTAGGTAGGAATATCTCTTATACAAGCGAAGCAAAAAAAAACCTACGTATATTAGAAAATACTATATCATATTAGAAAATAGCCATTGTTATACCACGAAAATATTTCAAAATACCAAAATATACTACTTTTACTATCATAGTCACTTGACACAATCACTATCGTGGGGAGGGAGTTGGCGCGGGTGGAGGCAGACGGGGGTGATGGTTTGGGGGTGAGGGATTTGAGTGGTTAGACGGCGGAGGGGTTGTCAGCTTAGAGCGAAAGTCTTGTGGAGACACAATCGTTTTTTTTTAACTTTCCTTGCAAATTAACGGTTAGGGAAAACGGAATTCTTTTAGAGATGAAGATGGAAATTTTCCTCTCAAGTAAACCTATTGCCTATTAATTTATGTGGACTCATGATTTTAATTCTTCTGATTTAAAGTTATGGGTCTCTTCAACTCAGCAAATGATTCAAAAGAAATGATTCAAAGTCAATTTATTTTTATTTAATTCTAACATTCTCACTCACAACCTGGAAACACAAAAAGTTTGAATCACTTGAGTACATTTCAAATTTGGACAAAAATCTCCCGTATGCCATTCGGCTGCCGTAGTAAAAGTGTGTCGCTTTATCCAAATCGGTATTATATATCATATATTGTCCTTTCTTTATTTTGCAATTATCGTCGATGTTATAAGTTAGAGTCATTAGGGAGCGCAATATGGCGTTTTTACATATATCCGTAATTCGTTTCCTTATTATTCTTGTCGAATTCACCGTCCATTTCGTCAAAGAATCCTCTACAGTAATCGGCCCTGCGTCCTCCAAAACTGTCACTTTACCGAAAATGATATCGCTGCCGTTCTCTGCTCTAACATTTATATCTTGAATTGTAGAGTTTTTCACTTTTGGGCCATTGCAGTTAAGCCAATCCAAAAATTTAACTTTATATGCCCCAGAACCGTCTTTAGGTACCGCTCCCAATTTTAAACTTGATATATACTCATAATCTTCATTTTTCTTGGATTCAGTAACAATTAGACACAACATTATTAAAACGACCTTAAAATATGTGGAGACAAGCATATTTACTGATTCACGTACGCGTTTGAATATGCTAATAATTATTCCTGTAAGGCATTATATCACCGATCATAATAATTACTAATATCATTTTAAAACATTAGATTTACATAAAAAAATCGCTTATCTGTCCTTACGTATTCATATCACAGTATACCCAGAAAGTAACTTCTCCTAGAACAAAATTGTAATCAAAGCGAATGTCGTATTCGCCTCAAGGCCTAGGCCCAAGGCAAGCCCCAAGGCCTCCACAAAAGAGGAGCCCGCACAATAGAGACTTCGGAAAAAAAAAACTTTCAAATTCCGAAGAGTAAACTAGTAAACACTAGTATACAACTTTTCCTTTGTTTTTTTCCGCTGTTTTACCTTTACCTACAGTACTTTGTGCAAACACTTTGTGTTACACTGTTCTAAAATACTAAAAAAAACGATTCATCTATATTCGTTCACTCCAATCGGAAGCCATGGCATGTTAAAATTTGTTTCAACCGTTATCTTTCTTCCTCAACAATGGGGCCTCCACATGGGGCAACAAGGGGGCCTCCACTCCTTTGTTGCCCCAAGGCCTCCAGACCTCTAAATTCGGCCCTGATGTCACGAGTCGTAAGTGCTCATATATGGCTTGCAGATGTCTCGCTACTCGACCCACGCAGATATACAATGTGCCAGCCTTTACCTGCGGGTAATGCTAAGCAAAGGCGTTCGTCGGGACGTACCCCTTTGCTCACATTCCTCGCACCCTCTTCGCGCAATACCCTGTGGTTCGGGAGTAAAGCTACTGGTTGATATACTGAGCAATCGCTTAAAAATAGAAGTATATTTACCCCTTTTGGCACTAATCAGTTTCGTGTTTTTTTCGTTAGTGTGCTGCCTGCCTTGGAAAATAAACGTTCGGAGGTGAGGGATATTGCTGGTATTGGTAAGTACTCTCGGGCAAGCAGTACAATTTGGGAAAAACCAAGTTCATGTCTTCCCATTGTTTTACCGCGGCATGAGGCCTCAGAAAAATATCCGAAATGGGTGGACACGCGAAAAAATAGGCGACGTATTTTTTTTTTTTAGTTTTTTATATTTAGGTAAAAATAGTCATATACATTTGTATGAAAATAATACATAATACAAACAGACTTATATTACCATTAATTACTACAAAACGTTATAAATAGTAGCAAAGTGGAAAATACAATCAAAATTACACTTTATTTTATTTAATTACGTAATTTAAAAACATTTACAGTTCATGGACATGTAGGTACAATGTAATAGACAAAATAACCAGTAGCAAAAAACTGAAAACCTGATATGCCAGAAACTGTTGCCAGATATTCCATTTCAATGTCGCCTAACTAGGCTATAGCCTGTTCTAAGGCAGACATTTAAATTAACATAATTTTATAAAAATATAGTAAGGTAATCGCCGTAATTTTAAGAAATAAATTTTTTTAAATAAAAATAAATATTTTTTTACACAGAAACATGAAAATAATCCTAAAAATTTCAATATAAATTAAAATAAAATAATTAAAAGGCCTACAATTCCCACAATTTAATAGAATAAAGAAATGGTTTGGAAATATAAATAATATAAAAGTCATTGTTTATATACATTTTCATTTAATAATATATTAAACCAAGCAACCAAACTAACTAATGCTACCAAAAAACAAAAAGTTTTACTCAAAATCAAATTAAACTATAAGCTAATGCAACAACAAGTCGCCTATATTTTTCCTAAAACTAACCAACGAGTCGGAAAATATATCGAGGTCATTCGAAGCTTTATTATAATGTAAACATGGCCGTCTGAAAAAGGTATTTTTCTCGTAGTTAGTGTAAAAAGAGGGTATATAAAATGTATCTTTTGAACAAGAAGAGGGAGACCGAGGAATTTTAAAAATAATTTTGCCCAAATTTTGTTGGGTTTGACCAATAAAAATCCAGCGTTGACAAACGGTCAAGCGCAGATTCTACGTCCGCTAGCGCCGGGAAGGAGACGCATACTAAACGGTCAATCGCAGCGCTAGCACAGAATAACTATCTTTACGCAGTCGTGGTATAAGGGTGTTAATGGCAAAGCATATTTAGCGTAACTCTCAGAGCGCTCTCACGTTTTAATTAATTGTAATTCATTTATGGCTTAAATAAAAAATGTGGCTAAGTGCTGCCCTAGAAAATTAACCAGCCAATATAATAAAATTATAATAAAACATACACCGCTTACATTGTAGGAGTAAACGCGCCTGAAAGTTCTCAAAGTCAGTTTAAAGCCTTAATCTCCAACGCAATGAGCAACTTTTTTGAGCCTAAATTTTAAATTGGTTCCTTATCGAGGCATTCACTTGTTTTTTTTTTAATTTATGCTTATATTTTTTAAAAAACTCATAAAACTAAAATTCCTCAGATTTGGTCGTTCCCAGGTATCATGTCGCCTGGATCGGTTGATTGATTGGTTAACGTTTTAACAGTGTGTTTTTGAAGTTAGATACTATAAATTCATATAATGTAACAAATGTGTACCAAACACTTTTTTTAATGATAATAGAAATTCCACATCAAAAAGGCGCTAGAAAAGTCGCTTTTTTTTTTGTCGCTAAATGTTAGTGTCAAAATCAACCACTGGAACAACACGCCAGGGTTGAATCATTCCAAAGCGCTTATTAACCCCTAGAGCCCCGGTTGGCCGATATCGGCCAAAACACGATGCAGCGTGACGACCCCGTTTTAGTTTTATTTTAATTTAATTTATTTTATTTTATTATGTTTTATTATGTTAATATGTTTTATTTTAATTATGGATACAGTGGTTTGGCATTAATTAATGTTTTGGTGAGACAGTGTCATAATTCAATTTTTTTACTAATTTTCACTAAAAATTTTTGGGACATCAACTTGTCAATCGGCTGAGGGGCCGAGGCCTGAAAGGAGATCGAGGTATTCGCATAGTAGGTTGGCGCAACTACAATATTTAAAAATCGTATACGACGTCCCGGGCTAACAGATAAGACCCTTTCCTCCTTCAACACCTAACCCCTTCCTCCCCTAACAGAGGTTTGATTCCCAGGGGAAACTGACCACGGCCAGAGTCCTACCCAGGTTCGCGCCCCGTGCGTGGAGGCCGTCGGATGGGTGTTGACCCGTGAGTGTTACCGACCCTGAACACATGGGTCTTCGTGGCCAACCCAGCATGGGTTGGGTTGATAGTCACAACCCGTGAGAGTCCAACGCCTTACCGCGAGTGAGCCAGGAATAAACCCGGCGGGCTCGAGATACTCGCGCCCTCACTTCCAATTGTGACCAGATTTCTCCGGTCTCTCGATTGGTTCCGAGTTCGAGGTCGCTTGCGCGGTCCTCTCCCTTATGAAGCGGTGAAACGGAGTGCACCGAATCTATCGCGGACCAAGGCGTCCTTTGCCCGCCTCTTACCCGGGATCGGATGGACAATGGTCAATTCAAGAGCAGTCGCCATAAGGTACGCAACCACCCCCGCTCTATAGGAAACAATACAGTTCCCAGACTCCCCCAACGAAGTGGGCACGGGTCAGCTAGTCTATTATAAAGACTCAAATTCTGAAAGTCAGCTTGGTCCCTTTAAATCTGTCAACTGCTATGGGCGAACCCACCACCCCAGGAAGGTATAACAATATTGATCGTTGATCGAACCGGGAAAAATATACCGTGGTCCGCGATAAATTCGGTAGACACCGAATCACCGTAGAAAGAGGACAGCGCAAGCGACCTCGAATTCGTATTCAGCTGGAAAGCCGGAGAAATCTGGCTGTAACTGGAAGTAAGGGCGAGAGTGACCGCCCGATGTGTGAAAACCCGGTTTGTCGCGGTAAGGCGTTAGCTTCTTAGGGGCGAGTGGCATAACTAGACCCTTCCCTAGAGTCTTCGTCCCAAGTCTTCTACACTCACCTCACGGGAGACACAACGATCAAATATCGTTAAAACTTTCTGGGGTGACGGGCTCGCCCGTTGTTTTTGACAGCTCTAGTTGATCGTTCTTCTAAACCGCGGGGTGAACGTAGAGAATTGGAGGCGATACAGTAAATGTTGAAAAATGCTAATGAAATTAATAATCTAAATTATGGTAATTAAATGATACCAAACGTAAATTTTAAATACACAACTATATAGAATAACTAAAGGTCTTCAAAATCAACCTCTTGCAGTTTATGTACGATTAATAAATTTGACGATAAAGCAGGTTGAATGTTCGCACGACCGAAGTTTTTTGTGATTTCGTGCGACTTTCAGCCATGCATAACATGAACTCCATCGCGAAACATGAAGTTTTAATTTAACGTGTAGAATGCGTCTGCAAAATATTTTAAAATTCGGAATCATCAATTTTTTCATCAAAGTCGTCCGGTTTGACATATTCGGCCAATATATTCGGGGTTCATATACCAGTGCATTATATATGCCACACATCATCCAACAGAAACTGCAACTAATGCTAACATTCACACTCACCATACCCGCGGTAGCTACCCTTTATGCGTAACTCAAATAAGACTGGAAAAGGCACAAAAAGCAATTTATAACTTGGCATTAAATTCTACAATCTACTTCCCATGAAATCAAAGACTATCGCGGTCGTTTGACAATATAACAAGGTTTAAAAGCGAATTTACCGCGTGAATATTGTAGCACCCGATGTTTCGGCGATGTTGCAACTACCGAGTCCAGGGTAGTTTACCCTGGACAACAACAGTTGCCACATCTCCGAAACGTCGCGTGCTTCAAAACTTCGGGTGCTACAAATTCGGTAAATTCGTTTTTAAACCTTTTTATAATCTACTTCCTACTACAATTAAACAGCTCAAAGATGTAAAATAAAAATAAAAAACATTAAATAGGTGCTGATAGGCCACCTTTTAAAAAGTTATACCTATACATTATATTATACTTATATGTTATATTATACTTATAATATATATTACCATTTTGACTTTTCGAGCATTACACTCTAAATATATTTAGATCGTAATAAACAAAGACTAGCGTAATACGCCAGTTAACTAGTGCAGTTCGTGATATCCTTAGGTCAGCTTAACTCACGGTTCAGCTCCCATGCGGTAGCCACCTCGACGAGGGACTAACTTGGATAGGACTCTATGAACCCTGACTGCGGCGGTAAGCCCAGTCGTGGACATATGGTATTGGATGCTGTAACTAAGCGAGCGCGTAAGCGACTTCGAATCCATGATCAGACTACAAGATGCAGAAATCCGTTTAAATCTGCTAGTAAGGGCGCGAGGTTAGCCGGCTGTATGCTGTTCCCAGTGACTCGCGCTAAAGCGTTGGATTATTACGGGGCTGTTGGCATAGTTAGGTGATGGACTGTATTGTCCCTAAGCCTCTGCGTTCACTCCATGGGAGGAAAAATGATCTGATATAGTTATAATTTCCTGGGATGGTGGGTTAACTCGTAATAGTTGACAACTCTTAAGTGTACCTGTTGGCTAATAAAAAGATTTTTATGTGGTTTAAAAAATATATTTTATAGATTCGAAGAATTCTTCTCAATTAATTATTAATAGTTGTGAGGCATTTTAACTTATCAGATGATTCAAAGGAAATTATTCAAGGTCAAATTATGTTTATTTAATCCTATCATTCTCAGTCACAATTTGGAGGCACAAAAAGTTTGAATCCCTCTAGTACATTTCCATTTTTAATCAAAAATCTCCCGTATGTCGTTCGGCTGCCGTAGTAAAAGTGTGACGCTGTATTCAAATAAGTATTATAAATCGCATATTCTCCTTTTTTTACTTTGCAGTTATGATCGACGTTATAAAATTGAGTCATCAAAGAGCGCGGTATAGCATTTTTACAGCTATCTATAATTCTTTCCCTCTGTAATTTGTTGGAATTCATCTTCCATTTCGTCACAGAGTCCTTTACAATAATCGGCTCGATGTCCTCCAGGACTGACGCTTTACCAAACATAATATCGCTGCCGTTCTCTACTCCAACATTCATATCTTGAATTGTAGAGTTTTTAGATTTTGGGCCATTGCAGTTTAGCCAATTCAAAACTTTGATTCTATATGCCCCAGAACCGTCTTTAGGTACCGCTCCCAATTTTAACCTCGACAAATACTCATAATCTTCATTTTTTTAAGATTCTATACAAATGAGATATACAATTATTACAAAAACGTTAAAAATTCTGCAGGAATGCATATTTACTGAAACACGCACGCTTTTGAAATAACCTAATAATTATTTCTATAAACCAAAAGCATGCCACCGATTATAGTAATTACTAATATAGATTTAAACCGTCGTCATTACAAAAAAAAATCGCTAATCTGCCCTCAAATATTCATATCTCGAGGGTATTTATGTTTTACTTTTTCGGCCCACTAACCGACCAGGAGGGAAAGTATTGTGAACGCGCTAAAATTTCGGTTCAATATGAACGCGGAAATATCAATTTTAACCCCCCCTGAGGCGATTAAGACCATTTTCATATTATTACTTTTATTATTATTTCACACACATTTAAAATACTAGGTTATAAAGGTTTAGAAACTACCTGCTGGAGTGATGCCGGCACTAAGGTAGACTCTTATGTATGGTTTTTTTAAGTTGGTATGTATAACATAATGTAGCATTGCTTTATATGGTAGCTCTATATTTACACAAAATATAAAATAATATACCTAACATGTTTTAATAATATAATATATTATAAATAATAAAATTAAATAATCATATTTACACATACACATATGTACATATACATATACTCATATACATATACATATATATGCTTTACATTTATACATATACATAAATATAAAAATAGTAACTGTATGTAGTTAGGTATTCTTATACAGCACTATAATTAACTAATTTCTCCGTTTCGTTCCTTCCTAGCTCAATCAACCATTATGTCATAATTTTTCTTCCTCGTATGGTATCTAACTTCACTTTTAATTCCGAATTTATTCTATTGTGTAGTCGGACAGCTAAAAAAAATCGTTGGGCAAATTTACTTTTCTTAAGGGGGTCATCATGTTGCATGGCTGTAACTGCGCGTGTTCTGATAGTGTGAGCATTAAACATATGCCGCTCTCTGGGTATAATAGAATTTTTTTTATACTTTTACATATAATTGGCGTATGTCTAGTACTCGGAACTCCTTAAATAAATGGTCGCTGGAGAACAGACAAAGGCTTTTTATTGATTACCCTAATTATTGACTTTTGAGCCTTAATCAAGGGATATAGAGCTGCAAGTGACGCTCTACCCCATCCAAGGATCTTAATTAAAATATCTCTGAGTGTCTCTTTCTGTGAATACCTCCCTGATAGCTCTGAAATGCCTAATCCGATTGAGCTTGTAGGGAAATATCACTTAGCAAAGATGCAAAGAATATTAAATGACAATATATAATGCTCAGTATACAATGCATTTTTGCGTTCAGACGATAATTTATTTATTTTATTTATTTAAGAATTAATTACTATAAAACATTGTTTTTGCTTATAAAAATAACAGGAGCCGAATGGCAAAACCATAACCTTTTGCTTATTTGATTCTGTAACCCAATTTGGACTAGCCCGTTCTAGGAGGGACAGGACTCTAATTTTATAAAAACTTACAATTATTATAAAAAACTAGCTGACCCATGCCCACTGCGTTGGGCGGTAAAACTTTTTACTTGTGATGAAATTATGAGTGTGGTTTGGTTAATACTGAGTGCCATGATTTATTTCCTGACTGCCAATAGAAGGGTTATATTTTTCCTGCATATGTATGTATGTATTTGCATGCCAAATTGACTATATTACCGGTATTTGTGAGTGTCTTCTTGGGAGTTTATTTGTGAGTGTCTTATCTCTTTAACCATCTATGCAGTAAATGTGAAATTATAGGCAGTAAAAGGGAAAAGTCTTTTGTTTTAAACACTTGAGATGATAAATTTACTTATTTTGATATGAATTCATAATTGTTGATAATATGACCAATAAATATAACCTAACGATTTAAATTATTTTTTTAATATAAAACACTAATTTTTGTTACTTAAATATAAAAGTAAGACATATGCTGTCGCTGACTTTTTTGTAGGCATCATCAAGCTCTACAACTTTTCTCTAGAATTTAATCATATATCTCTCATCGTCAAGGCAGCGCTCGTTAGAAACGTTGTCGTTCGACCGTTTTTTCCGACTTACTTTGGAAATCCGACTATCACGAAAAAATCTTTTCATTTTTCGGATTAATATATAGCCTATGACAGTTACAAATAACGTGGCTTTCTATTAGTAAAAGAATTTTCAAAATCGGTTTAGTAGATCCAGAGATGACTTCCTACAACGTCACAAACTTTACCTCTTTATAATATTAGTATAGACTAACAATTGCGTCCCGACACCGCCTTACCCGATTTTGACTTTCCCAGCCCACTAACCGACGAGGAGGAAATTAATGGGAACGCGCAAATTTTAGAAATGAAGCCGGAAAAATTACTTTAAGCCCTCCTGAGATGATTAAGTCCATTTTTAGATGGAAACCTGGCTGTGTGCATGTCTATCCGTCCGTGTTTAAGTATCCCTCCACGATAGCGCCTAAACGCTTAATCGGATTGAGCTGAAATAAGTCAGCTCGCAGGCATAGGAGGCATGATTCAGCCATGGCAAGAAAAAGGTTGTGGTTAAAATTGGACCACCACGGGTCACACCAGTTATATTTTAATCTTGAAATATTGAACTTAGATCTTTGAAGTTTAGTAGACAGATGCCTGAAAGACAGCTGGGCCGAAACCATATTGCGAAATTTTGGTTGGAATATTTAATACACAAATTGCGCTAATAATATTAAAGTAACGATATACATTTTAATATATTTATATTAAAAATTACTTTACGTAGACCATATCGCCATCCCACTTAAGAACGTTATAAAGAAGCTAATGTCCTTGATTGTAGGTAACCTTTTCTTAAAACTACCCTCTTAAGGCTATTTTTAAACAATAACTCAAATCTAGGAATAATTCAGAACCGAAGACCGACGAGACAAGTTATACAAAGAAGCTTTATAATACCCAGAACGAAAACATTCCCCACCCACTAAGCTCCCACGGTCTCGTACTTCGGTCAGCCTCTGACAGTTTATTAAAAATTCCGAGTCATAATAGTGATTTCTATTCCTATTCTTTCTGTGTCCATGGTGCAAGACTCTGGAACGATCTCCCAGCAAATATACGAAACTCGCCTTCTTTACCATCGTTTAAGACTCACCTTAAGGATTACTACCTTTCTAAGAAGTAACCAGTTCTTCCCTTTCTCTCCTGTTCCTCTCCCAATTTCCTCTCCTCGGGCATTATTAGTCTTAAATTCTTCCACTTGTCTGTATGTTATGTAATAATCTTTATTTTCACAATGCGCGTATGTACCACTATGTTTAGGTTAGCTGTAAGACATTGCCATCTGGCAATAAGCTCGCCTTTTTTGTATACTTATTAAGTGCAAATAAAGAGTTTATTAAAACATCATTTGGACAAAGACATTACTCTTTCATTGCGCCGATATTTTACAATCTGATCAATATGGAAATAAAAATGAATTTGACATTAAGGGAATCCAAAAATAAATTAAAGAAATGGTTATCGAATCATGACAGACTAACCATACATCAAATGTTAGAAATAAGGTAAGAGCACCAGTAGATGACCATTTAAGGGCCAGAATTTCGAATTTTTAATACTTACCCTTTATTTTTATCTGAATTCATTGAGTAAATATTTAGATATGTTTTCTGATGTGTGTTTATTAAACACACATACTTTTTTTGCTTGTACAGTTATACAAAAAAATAATAAAAAATAAATACTTTTTCAAACAAAATTGTTAGTAGTTGACCATCTAAAAAATACAAAAATCTAGTAGAAGACCATATTTTGTATCAGTACTTGACCATCCAGATAGTTAAGTTTAAATGGGGTTTAAGTTGTTAAATAAGAGGCAAATTTATTAATACTTAGTGTTTTATTTCAAACAGAGCATATGAAGAAAGAACAGAGCATATTAGAAGTTACATAAAGAAATGTATCTCTGGAACATCGAAGACATCCCTCGTTGAGCTGATCTTTTTTGGCTCAGCTTTTAAAGCAATTACTACTGCTTCCCACGGGTAGTCAAGCTCGTCTTTACGTTCCGGCCATTTCCACAATCGACCATTCACTTCCATCGATGAGATTGTAGCTGTTTCCAATCGCTTTTAGTACTTTTCCGGGGTAAAATTTATTTTCGTACTGAAATATGACAAATTCACCACTAACTCTTTGAGGGGGCTTCAGAACCGCAACGTTAGATTCTTGGTAATGGTCAGGCTCAGTTTCTGACTCCTTTACACTTTCTCCTAGAGAATCCTCAGCATCTGAGTCAGAACTTGAACAGAAGTGGAGATTTTTGTTCACCCACTTTATTTTTGCAATCTTTATTTTTTCTAGAGCCTTGACACGCTTTAATGACTCTTTTTCTTCTTTCTTTCGTTGTTTTTCAGCAGCTTTTTCTACTTTTATCCGTTCAAGATCTTCTTTTTGCTTCAACTTCCTTGTAAATATTCCTGGTAACTTTTACCCGAAACAATAGAAGGCATTCTTTCTTTTGAACGTGGTTTAGGTGTGTCCCTTTTGATACTAGTTTTGTAAAAGAAATGCTTCTTAAATGGACTTGATACGTTAGCAGGTGCGGGATCGAAAGAAGTTCCAGCAATACCGTTGACACCGGAATTACATTCGTCAGCAACAGCGTTGATTGATGGTTCTGGTATGGTTTCTAGCAGACCGTCAGGAACTAAGCTGATTGCTCCAGTACAGTTTCAAGCAGACCGCCACCGACACTAATGGCTGACGGTCTCGACAGCAACGCAAGCAGATTCTCTGCAGTGATGACTGACGGAAGTCATCTAAGTACAAAATAAAAAAAATAGCTTTTAGTGGCAGGTTATAACTGACACTAGAGGTGGTCAACTACTAAATAGAAGTCCGCTAGAATTTATTGAATAGTTGACCGTCCCGGTCAATTATTAGAAAATCAAGATAAATTTGAGTCAGTACTGGACCACCCTGCCTGTCAGCTCCACGTGAATATTTTCATATTTTAAAATACCACTTTACCCAAACAAATCCTTAACAAATAACAAAATAAAAACACTTACCATCAACAATGTTATTAGTCGCTATTAATCGCTCTCAAATCTATCACAATCCTTACGGAAATCAGCAAGAAAAACCCAGATAAACAGCTTACGGCGCGTCACTCTACAAACAACTGACCGCCATTTTAAATATTAACTAGTAGCAGACGCGCAGTTTGCACTGATAGATGGACAGATGGCAGCACTTGTTAGTTAACATGGAATAAATTTAAAAATGTGTCCCAAATTCTTATTTTATCAACTTTAGTGTGAAATGGTCAACTACAGGTACAGGGTCAATTACCGGTGCTCTTACCTTAATAGTTTGATAAAACTTATGTGCACAAATTTAAATAAATTTTTAAACATGTATGTTGAATATATTTTAACATCGAACTAACTACCAAAAAATATTTGACTTTGTTGTTATATATTATTTTGACAATGAATTGTACTTTTTTTGACTAGATATTTTTATATGAAATCTTTTATTGCTTAATATTAATATATTAAATATCAATGACTGTTTCTTTCTTTTCTCACATATAATTTTATTTATATTATTTAATCGAATTTTATATTATTGCAGATTATATAATGGAATTGCATTTTATTTATTATATTATCTTTTAATATTTTTTAACATTATTATTATTATTATTTTTTGAAGCACACATTTTAGGGCAATTTAGTGTTATTAGCTCTTTACTAAAACTTCTACACCTGTAAGCAATCAAGCAATCAAGCAAACTTGATTGTAATATTAGAGTCCTGTCCACCCTAGAACGGGCTAGTCCCAGTTGGGTGACAGAATCAAATAAGCAAAAGGTTAAGGTTTTGCCATTCGGTTCCTGTTATTTTTGTAAGCAAATCAATGTTTTATAGTAATTAATTCTTAAATAAATAAATTAATTAATTAATTAATTAAATTTTCACGCCATCTTTTGGCGCTAGGCCCGACCCCGTCCTTTGAAGAAAAATGAACCGCGCCGCCCGAGACGTCGCAATTGAACTCAACCGGGTTCGTCCACCGGCCGAGAGAGGGCGCTTATCGATTTTATTTAATACATTCATATTCAGATGAAATCGGTCCTTGGCTACTTTACGGGAAAGCCTCGGGGTGACACAACCGATTTTTATTCGATGATAAAAACTAGTTATATTCATATATTTATTTCGGAACAACATCGGCCACTATTATGTAACATAATACGTTAGATTTTTTCGAATATATCATGTTCTTCGTCAAATATCGTGAATAAAATGAATTTTCGCCAAAAAAGCGGTGCACAAATGCGTTGTGTTCTAAATTTATCCGATATTCGCCTTTCTGTAACCTGCAATTAAGGAATCTTAATGACAAATACTTTTCCAACAATTCGTAAACGAATCTATAATCACGACAAGTCTTCTTGAACGTATAATCTCTTATCGGTACGCTCTTATTCAACGTCAAAATATTCATTTTAGATGCCAACATAAGTGGACCAACATTTTGCAATACGTTAATTCTTCCAGTAATCGATGTTGGCGAATCTAGATTCAGGTCTACAATTGTAGAATTTGTTATGTTCAGTCCCCTGCATTCTTTTGCATATAAAATTTTGTGTATGTAAAGTCCGTATCCCATCTGTGGAGGATCCACGGGGTCCAATGCTTCATCAAAGCCAATCGGTTCCTCCTTGTGATTGGCAGTCGTCTTTTGAAAATGTATTATTAACACTATTCCACACATTAGAAAAGTCTTCAATGTCATGGTTATGTTGTAATGGACTACAGATAAGCAATGATATTATTTTAGTAATTACGAACGCAAATTTTTTGGTCCAATTAATGGTTACCTGATTTAGGACACCATTTTAATAATTACCCACGCACGATTAAAAACGAGTTACTAATAATCAACAAAACTGTGACCGACACAAGATAAAGGTCGATTATTATATATTTTACACAAATTACATTAAATTGGTACAAATTCAAATTCATATTCAATGAAGTTACATATATTTTATTTGCAAAGCCATCCTAACTAGGCCTTGCTGTACTAAGTCACGCTTAATGTAAAAGATTGTAAAGTGGTTTACGTAACTTGCGAATTATTTCTTTATATTAATTTCTATGTAAGAAGTCGGTTGGAATTTGCATCAGTGGTCTGGAATCCCCAATATTTGACTTACATATCGCGGATCGAATCGATACAAAAAAGATTTGTGAAGCGATTTAATTTCACTTCTTTCACTAAGCCCAGCTCCTATGAGGAATCCTTAAAAGCCCACAATTTAATGTCATTGGAGAGCCGTAGAGTCTTGATCGATGCCGTATTCTTGCATGGGTTGGTAAATAATTCCATCGATGCGAACGCGATTTTGGAGCGCATTGAATTTTATGTTCCTCCCCGCCCTGTTCGATCGCATCGACTATTTCATCTCCCTGTGGTGAAAACTAACGCATCTCAAAATGCATTTCTATACAGAGCGTGTCATAGATATAATACAGACTTTTTAAGTGTGGACATATTACACTCGTCAAAAACCTCTTATAAGAACTCAATAACAAAAAATCTAGAGTCTATCTAGATGATCACAAAACATTTATACATATTATATTTAATTTAATTTAGTTCAAGGACATAATTTTATCTCAAGTATATTCATTATAATAACTACATAACCTACCTAAAATTAAATATAAATATATTTATATACATACATAATATATTTTTATCTATTTTGTCTCTCCCTTTCACCTCACTTCCCATCCTGATTCCCCCCATTCTCAAGCGGAAACAATATAAAATTATATTGCGTTCATTTTGTATACTTTATATTCGGAATCACATTAATGGATTTTTGTCAATTTTAAATAGGTTTTTATTGCATTGTATGTAGTTCTGTTTGGTTCCAGAATAAAATAAAATAAAATAAAATAAATATTCGTAGCACGTAATAAATAAATGTAATATATTTAATTATAGAAGATAGATATGAATACATGTGTAATAATATGAAATTTAAATATATACATCGATATACACATACTTACAAAAATACACATATAATTTATAGATAAATATTAATTAAACCTATATAATATGTACAAAGGTGCGGTGTCGACTACAACAGGCGAAGCCGTCACCCCAGGCTGGTATAACGATATAGATCGTTCTTTCAGCCGTGGGATGAGCGTAGAACACTTGGGGACAAGACAATATACTGTCATGTCACCAGCAACCCGTTAGAGACAGGAAAAGGTAACCAGCGGGCAGCCTCACCCCTTAACTACCAGTTTTGGCAGGATTTCTCCGTCTGGAATGAACGTCTGGAATTAACCTTCAGGATACCTCCGTCCTCCCGACTGGTTACGGGTACTAATTCGCTTAGGCGACCTCTACCTGTTGTATTACAGCGGTAATTCAGTGTGAATTTATTACGGACCTGGGCGTTCTTTGCCAGTAGTGCCACACGGGATCGAGTGGCCCAAGGTCATTTCAAGCGTGGCATGACAACAGGTCAACATCCACCCCCGATGCTACGGTAACAGTATATTTCCATAGTCTCCAGACTCCTTCAGCAATTAGTCGGAATGCACAGCCGATTGGCTACGCCGACCGGTGCGCAAACCGTCCAGCGGCGCCAGGATATAATCCCTCCGGGAGAAACCGGTCCACCAGCTCTGAGGTCTGAGATAGGGGAGTCTTACCCGGGGAACCTTATACTCGAGGAGGCTTCTGAATAGGAGCTGAATCGTGAGTTGAGCCAATCCGAGAACAAAATGGATCATGTGGCCCAAGCTGCACGAAACCGCTCACCACCATATAACATGTACAACCTCAAGCTCCGGAAAACGAAAATGTGCAGGTTCTGCCAAGAGACAGAGGAGACTCCCTTGCGCCTCATGTGCGAGTGTGGCCCGCCGATGCGTAAAAGATACACCCACTTGGGTGGTTATTACCTCCAACCTGAGGAGGTAAAACAATCTGGCGCCAAAAGCCTGTTGCAGTTCTTAAATGACAAGAGGGTTAGCGCAGAACTATAGCAGGTGGCGAACACAATAGATCAGCAATGGACGCAGTGTTACAAGACTCGTAAAGACCTTATAAAAGTCCCAAACAACAAATAAAAATAAAAAAATACTATATAGATTTCAAAAATCGTGCTCTATTTTAGAATATATGTTATTAGTGTCCCCTTTTCTTCTCGACCCATAGTCAAAAGTGACGTAGTAAGATTTTTCTTCACCCCGTGACTAATCGTAGATTTCAGTCCTGCAGAAAAAACACTATTCATTTTGTTGAATAGTCGAGGAGCAATGTAAGAAAAGTGGTTTTGTGCAAAACTTGTTCTCTTTTGTGGGGTTAAGTTATACCTATAATATTCCTCATGATCATATCAGTAAAGTAGGATTACCTTAGCGTATATCTGAGGAATGTCTAGGACTTTATATTCCTTGTACAAGTTCTCAGTAGAATACCGGAAGGGCTTTTTGTTGCTTTTGTGCCTAAATTAGAGGATCAAGTGCTTGCAGCGAAACTCCACCCCATGGTATGATTCCGTATGTTAGTAATTATCGGCCGATGCGAAATATATAGTACTCACTCTCATCGTATAGTACTCACTCTCATATATAGTATTCACTCTCATAGTACTCACTCAATCTCTGGATATGGCATTTATTAATAACTTGAAAGTATGTACAAGTTTTATTATCTCATTCTTGGTTGTACATGTCTGTCCTTATGTCTTGTGTCGTGTCTATGGGCGTTACTGGTCGGCTTGCCGTTGTCCCGTTGGAGTTCTTTCCTGTAGCATATCAAGATCTGCCGTACGTATAGCTGACTTGCATCCAACACCATAACAATTCACATTAACAATTTATTAATAATTATTTCCTCGACTCTAGTACAAGACAAATGACTTTAGTATTCTTTGTAGAGTCTTTTTATTATTATCTCTAAATATGTCTGTGTATTAACATCTCCGCTAATATCATAATTGACGACCTTGGAGCCAGACTGGTCTAAGTGACATTTGTAGCAAAAATGGACTGTTTTGCATAATGCCATATAAAATTTATAATTCTTCCATGCCACATTAATCTAAGGACTCTTCAGTAATATTTTCTTTGATAAATCGCAACATCTCACTATAGAATTGGTGCGATCTGCAAAATAAAACGCTATAGTGATCTACGTAACAAACTGCACTTAGATCACAATGGTCCCAATTTTACTAGAGTTGAAATAGTTTTTGGTTAACCAAAGTGATCTAAGTAATACAGGAACAAATAAGGGTCCACTAAGTTATTCATTAAATCACTAAATAAGTCACTCATTAAATCAAGCTGTCTAAGTTACAATGATGATTACACCGAAACTTATAAAACGGTTGACCTGAAACCAGACTGTATAGATTCCAAAACTTTTTTATTAAAACTCAAGAATTATATACCGGAAAAAGCCCCTGAAACTAGATCAATATCGCATCAAAAATTGCAAGACATAAAAAATCTCAAATTCATTCCTCCCATCCATCACCCGTTTTACTTAACATTACCACATGTCCCGAGAAGAGGAGGCAGTGACGAAGCACAAGGCGATGATAACCTATTTCCTGCTGTAGTAGGTGATGATTAAGGGTTGGTTTATCTTATGATGCGAATGAACATGTTTTTTTCCTTATAACTTTAATAGTATTTTGCTAATTATTCAAATTTCTTAAATACCATAGTGATCTAAGTGATTTTTTTCATAAAACTAAGAATGTAAGTTTTATTTAATAAAATATTTTGATAGAACTATTTCTTTATATTTGACACTCATCAGGATTACACTTAACTTAAAAAAAACTAATAAAAGGCTCACAGATTATAAACAGCAACCTCTAACGCGTTTACCTCATTTTCTCAGAAGTATACTTTTGTGGCTTAGACCACTCTGGCTCCAAGGTCGTCAATCGTGTTCTCACAATACACATAATCATAGATAATCTATGGATATATTGCGCCAGCAAAAAATATTTCTATTTCGTTTTCTAGAAATTTCTGTTCACTGATGTCTCCAGATCCGTGGAAAGTACAATAAACCGTTTGAAATTCATTTTTAAAAATAGACCTTATGTATCACTTTGTGAAATTGCTTAAATAGCTACTGTTTCAATATTTATGCACGGCCGCCCAACAAAAAAGAAGATTTATGTGTACATCTATGTATGTTTTCCGTTTCATTATTCTATTATAACTTCTAAACTTATAAACCGATTTAGAAAAGTGAGTTATTGTTAGAATCGTTATATCATAGGGTACCTTAACAGTCTAAATGTCAAGTAAGTATGTGGTGGTCTAAATGTCAATAAATTAACATAAATATATTGTGTTTAGCGTCAAATGAAAGGTCTGTTTGAGTAGATTCCGGAAATATACATGTATAGATAAATACATAAACTCAGCGGTAATTTGGAAATTCAAAACCTTCTCTATCTTTATTATACAGCAATAAATCAAGGCCCCACTGAATAAGGTTGACTCTAAAATCAGTTAAATCTGTGGCTCACGTTAGATAGTCGCCCACATTAAATGTATTCACTACTAACGAAACTATGGACTTTTTTACGCCAGGACCAGTTTGAGAACTGGAATATTTTCGATGGATGGCTTGAATTTGCTGAATGATTTCTTCAATTTTCAATTTTATCAAACATGCAATTTTTTATTTCATTCAAATAACAAAATAAAAATGTCAAAATTACATTTTCCAATTTTTGCAATTGATGTTCTAATATCTGTCATCTATCACAATTTCATTGCACCTCTGTGAAAGTTCATCGAAAAGACAAGCATTGCTACATTTATTTTACTCCTTGCCGATAGATAGCAGTAATTTTAACCGGGTCGAAAGGATTTTATGGAAGTGAAAATGCTTAAATGCAGGATACAATTGCATGATTATTAGAGTGATTATAAATTCAAATGTCATCAAAATGATGATATTAATCTGTAACATTTAAATTCAATTTCAATCCGATGTAGCGAATCTTCATTTAAAATGTTGACATCGACAGTTTTAAACGCGTTTATCATAGTTTCATCTTTCTACGCTCTAGTAGCAAAGGGAAATGAAGATTTCTTGTATTTGTCGACGTTAAAACTAAAAGATGTTCCGGAAGACGGTTTTGGCGCTTACAAGATCAGGTTTTTGGATTGGCTAAACTGCGATGGCCCAAAAGTTAATAATGCTGCAAATAATGATTTAAAATTTAAAAAAGTAG
Organism: Micropterix aruncella; assembly: GCA_944548615.1. Classification (NCBI taxonomy): domain Eukaryota; kingdom Metazoa; phylum Arthropoda; class Insecta; order Lepidoptera; family Micropterigidae; genus Micropterix; species Micropterix aruncella. The sequence continues at coordinate 23,427,811 of OX155972.1, forward strand.
ATGATATCTATATGATGACTGGAAAAGTAACAGTGCTAGAGGACGTGGGCCCCGTGATAATGGAAGGCTTTTTAAGAAAGTGGAAAATAAAATCCAATATTGCACCAAATAGGAGTGGTTTGGAACAGACACCTGTAAACATGTGCGAAAACGCTATCTTGCGCACGTTTATGTCCATATTTTATAATATGAACTATAATGACTGCAAGATCAATAAGGGAATCTATGAGTTTCCCGATACTGATTTGGATAAAGCGGCTCATTTTTATTATGGAGGTCGAATGGCCTACGGAAGATATTATGCGAAATATGTAGTTTACTCAAGCAATTCCAACTTTATGTGTGTTCGAATCTTCATGGATATTATAGCAAAAATTAAATAAAAGATTTTTAAAATACTGACTTTGAGCTTCGGCTACGTAACGACCAAATTTGGTTGCACATCAGAACACCGTTGACTACGTAACAACCAATATTGGCGGCTTGCTCTCGGAGCGCACAGTAATATTACTTTCTAATTCGAACGCATCCTAAAATCCATACCAAATATCTCATTATTACCATAGATACTTTTGATTAATTTTGCGCGTCATTTCGCGGATATTTCTGGTAAAATTCTATTGTCAAACATCATCATTTTTTTTCGAGAAATCATTGGTTTTTATGAGCTAATATCTAAATAGTTTTGTAGTTAAATAAGCAAAACGGAAAATTGCCTTTGATAGATAATCTAATAAAGATCACGATAGTATTTACAATTTCTAAATAGGGTTCCGTATTTTCCGTAAGACAAGTAGAAGTTAGAAATGCCGAGTTTTTTTCACTTTTTCGACTTTCTCATTTATTCATAATTATCTAATTATTTTACAAAATGATATTTCAATATTCTATATATGAAAATTCCATGCGATCATTGCAGTTATTCTTTTTATGATTTCTATAGTAGTTCCATAGTTATAGTACTTTTTGTCGAGCGCGGCGATATTGCAAGAAATTTCAATAAATTGCCGCTATCTGCCATGAATTTATGCCGCTACTCGAAGGGTTAATGGATATTTACTATCTGAAATAGTAGCCATTTTGTAACACGCTAAAACCTATCTTTCCATTTTACTATCTAATCTTGCTGCAGTTTAACACGGAAAGCTGGACTTATTTATCTAATCAGCGAATATTCTCAGTTGTTTAGTGTATGCTAAAAACAACATACACGAGTGTACGCTTAACATGCACGTACATGACCACAACACTCGTAGCAAAGCCAACATAGCCCTCCCCAAAGTCTGTTTGACTACGATCCAAAAGTTGGATCGTACGATTATTATCTTTTAAATACATAGGTGCTTTATATTATTTGCTAATTTGAAATGTATCAATGGCCATATTAATGTTAATTTATAAAATGTTTTTTTTTATATAATGACAATGCTGTATACATTTAGGTTATAAAAAAATAAATAAATAAAAATAAATAAAATTATTGAGCATTTATCTTTTATTAATGTGCCGCAAAATATCATCTAATACAGGGGGCGAGGAATGTTAAATGTCTCAATTCGTAGAAGGAATGTCATCTCTAGCAAGGAGGGAGTGTCAAATGACATGAGCGGTCGAAATGACGACGGGAGAGCGAATATGGGCTAAGTACGACTCATCGTACGTGTTTTAGATAATAAACAACGTTCATAGTATGTAATAACTTGTTAGATTAATTAAGTATAGTGTAATGATAAGTAGGAAGATAATGATAAGAGACCTTACGTCCATTTAGCAAACATTGTGTTGTATATATATTTAAGATATTTATTTATTTATTTATTTATTTACATATACATATACATTCAAATTCATGAGCACAACAGAAAATAAAATGACAATTTAGACAATGCCGTCGTATGCTTTTAAAGTTACATACACATCTGTCTGAGCCCAGGTTACATAGCGCATACATTAAACGCAAATGATAATCTTTTTATTATGCTAAGCAAAGAGCAGCCGAGCCCGCCTTGCTAGGCACCCCTGTGTTAAGGCGAGCTCACTTCGGGAGTCACACTAGAGTGCCATGGTTGTGTCAAGGAAAGATATAAAATATTATTGTTTAGTTATTTTAATGTTAATTTGTAATCATTATTAATATTATTATTATTAATATTGTTATTATTATTGTATATTTAATTTTTAATTACTATTTTATTATTATTTTTTTTAATACCCTTTTTAAGTATTTTAAACAATTGTCTAAACCGCAGAATAAAATCTACAAGCGCGAATCCCCTCTTTTGCGCTATAGAGGTGATAGTCGCATCGTATTCATATGAATTCCGCTCGTCTCACTGCAAATATTGCTATCCATAATGCAGGTAGGCAGATAGTTTCGTATTGAACGCAACTGAACTGATTGACTAGTGATTAACGACTTCAGGGGTCCGCAGCAAGCGGTTTTCTGACAACGTAATCATACGACTAACAACAGCAACAGAAAAATAAAATAGATGCCCTCAACAACAGGAAAATAAAATAAGTAAATAAGTTTAACGTACAATATGAGAAGATTGTTGGGTCAACAGGCAGGATGCAGCTAGGATATATTTTTGAATTTAGTGTGTAACGAAGAGAGGCTCGGTGTGCGCGTTGATCAGATTGCGTGGGTCAAGAGAAGATTAAAGGACACAACCAAACCTGCGTTTTATTCGGTCAAGGACAGCGTAGAGCGACACTCAAGGGATCACAAGTATTTACAATTTCTAAATAGGATTCCGTAGTTTTCCGTAAGACAAGTACAAGTTATAAATGCCGAGTTTTTTTCACTTTTTCGACTTTCTCATATTTATTATTTGTTTCACAAAATGAGATTTTAATATTCTATATACGAAATTTTAATGCAATTATTTTACAGTTATTATTTTTATGATTGCTATAATAGCTCCATAGTTATAGTACTTTTTGTTGAGCGCGGCGATATTGCAAAAACACAAAAACACGCTTTGCGGCCAACTATAAAACGACGCGGCCAACTATACGCGCCAACTATAGGACACCATTACTTGTAGTACTTTCCACACACCATTACATCTACATTACTTGGTATGCGCACCATTACTTTGCACCAACCAAAGTTCATTCCAAGACTTTTCTAACAAGTCCAAACCCAGCTATGAGCTATGATACGAAGTTCCAGTTCATATCTTCCGACTCCATCATCAGATCAGTTCGACAGTACCATATTATTGTACTGTCATCAGAACTACATACAGCTGCCAATTTTCATGACGCTACGATCCTTGGAAGTTGGTTAAATTAGTTACCTTAAATTCCATTACGTAGTTAGTTACATACAGGTCGACCTAATAAAAGCGTGTTAATAAATTGCCGCGGTCTGCCATGAAATTTTGCCTCTAATCGAATGGTTAATACTGAATAGTCCCTGTAAATAATAATTATTCTATCACTTCCGGGACGTATCATGATTTTGATATTAACTCTGGGCAAAATGTCTTCCAGACATTGAATGATGCACATTCTGATTTTCAACACGATTTTGTTAAAGAAACGTGAGAAGTTGGTATGTTTTATGCATTAGGTTGATGGATAACCTAAAATCGAACAACTTTGTGTTCATAAATCGTATTCGCCAAATAGGTCACTTGGGCTGTTTTTGTTTTGAGCGAATCAATTTGGTTATGGCAAAAGTTACAAAGATTGTGGTTTACATCGGGGCGTACTAGTCGTAAGTCAATCTCGAAATATTGGCCCTAGATAATTGAAATTTGGTACTCAGATGTCTTGTTGTGCCAAAATCATATTACAATTATGGTTGGAAAATCTTATATACATTGCTGCACTAATAATATTCAAATTCCGCCATTCAAGTTTATGGCGGAAGCAAATATTAAAATTTGTAGCAATATCGAAAATATCGATATTTTTATCGGAAACAAATATTGAAATTTTACGGCAACGAGCGTTTGCAATTCGATTGATGAGGCGACATGAGACCTCAGAAAAATATCCGAAATGGGCGGACACGCGAAAAAATAGGCTAGGTCAATTTTTAAGGGATTTGACCAAGCGTGAAGCGTCAAGCACAGATTCCTCGTCAGCTCGCGACAGCGATCAGACGCATACTAAACGATCTATCGCAGCGCTAGCTCAGAATAACTATATTTACGCAGTCGTGGTATAAGGGTGTTAATGGCAAAGCATATGTAGCGTAACTCTCACAGCGCTGTCACCTCTTAATTGATTGTAATTAATTTAGGGCCTAAATAAAAAATGTGGCTAAGTGCTGCCCTAAAAAAATTACCAGTCAATAATGAAATTATAATAAAACACACTCGCGGCTTTCATTATAGGAGTAATCGCACATGAAAGTTTTCGAAGTCAGTTTAAAGCCTTAATATTCAAGGCAATTAGTAACTTTTTTGAGTCCAAATTTTAAATTGGTTTCTTATCGAGGGATACGCTTAGAAACTTTTTTTAATTAATTCTTAAATTTCTCAAAAAACTCATAAAACTAAAATTCTTCAGATATGATCGGTCCCAGGTATCATGACGCCTCAAATTGAATGAGAAATGCTAAAAATCTAAAAAAATATATAAATCTCTTTAATTCTACACTAATAATATTTAAATTCCGCCATACACTTGAATTAAAGACGCGCGATGGCGTCGTTCGCTGGTGATAGGATTTTTGGTGCGTCCGCAGTCAGGGTCCGTTAGCCGCTTCCGGCCCGACGGGTATAGGGGCCGCCGCGGCCCCTCGCCGCACACCCCGCCATATTAACGCCATCTATTGCCACTTATTTCTAACGCGGCCTCACCCTAGAAACAAATCGCACCGCCTTCGGCGTCACAATGGAACACAACCTGGTTTGACCTCCGGCCGAGAGAGGGCGCTTATCGATTTAATTTATGAAATTAGTATTCATATGAAATCAGTCCTTGGCTACATACAGGGAAAATCTTGGGGTGACACAACCGATTTTTTTATGTGAAAATGGTTCAATATTTTTGATATACAAAATTCCTGATAAAACTTCATCTAACAAATTGCTACTCTTTCTCTTTTATTTGCCTGGCAAGGAAAGTATTATGGACGCGCTTCTGTGTATCTAACTGTCTGTATTCCTCTACTATAGCGCCCAAACTCTTCATCCGATTAAGCTGAAATTTGACATGCAGGCATCATTTGGTTATGGCAAGAGTTCAAAAATTCAATATTTCGAGGTTGAAGTCATTTTGCTGTCATTCGGGTGATTCGTTAAAGAAAATATGTTAACTTCTCCATTTTTAAATACAACTTATACAAACAAGTAACTTTCGGACAACTTATACAGACAATTAATGACATTTTAAATTATAAATTCTTTTTCCGATTTTTGCATTTTAAATCAAATAGTGACATCTATCACACTTACATTGCACGTCTACGAGAGTTGATCGGACATACCAGAATTGATACAATAATTTTAGTATTTGCTGATAGATAGCAGTTATTTAAATCAGGTCAAAGAGGAAATGAAAAGGTATGCAGGATATACAAAGTGAGTTTTTAATTAGTGTGTGAAACAGAACGAGCAAATAAGCAACTTTAGCATTTTAAAAAAAAATAAAAAATAAAAAATCTTTTTTTTTTAAAAATTGGAAAACGAAGTGATAAATAAAAGTTCGACAAGCGCGCTGCGCTATCTAGCGATAAGTAAAATATGACTAATAAACAATATTCGCTATAATTTACCTACCGTTAGATGGCGCAACACGCTAACTCTTTTTAATACTATTTTTCAAAACAATACATTTTTTTTTTTAAATATATATTTTTAAAAATCTTTTTTGATTCAAAAAAAAAAAAAAAAACCCAATTAAAATCTTTAAAGGATGCTTATTTTCTCTTATTGATTTAGACACTTCAGGGGTCCGACACACTAAGCCTACGTACGCAACGCATGATGACATCTGGCCCTTGAATTTAGATGGAAGCACACTTTTATCTTACGCAACGTTGCGTAGGATAAGTGTGTCTGCTTTTATTCAAATACAAAGGCCAGACATAATGCGTTGCGTAGGTTGCGTACGTCGGACCAGTTTGCCGGACCCCTTAAGGATGTCAATAATTTAAAACTCGTCCCGTATACACAAATGATTATAATTAGTATGCCTAAAACTTCGAATGTTATCAAAAATACATAATTACTATAATCCAAAAATATATCTCTATTACATCTATCATCAAAAAAAAATACTATAATCTACATATATATATATATATATATATCTAACATTTAAATTTAAGTTTAACCTGACGCAGCAAATCTTCAGTAAATATGTATATATCGAGAGTAAATATGTACATATACATGTTTATCTCAGTTATATTTTTGTACGTTTTAGAAGCAGAGAGAAATGAAGACTTTGTGTATTTGTCGACGTTAAAATTGAAAGAAGTCCCGAAAGACGGTTTTGGAACTTATAAGATCAGGGTTTTGGATTTTCTAAACTGCAATGGTCCAAAATATAAAAATGCTTCAACTCAAGATTTAAAATATAAAATAGAAGATGATATCTATAGTTTGTATGGAAAAGCAACAGTGCTTGAGGATGTGGGTCCCGTTTTAATGGACACCGTCTCGAGGAAATGGAAAATAAATTCCACTATAGCACCTAAATCGAGTGAAACAGCTGAGAAAATATGTGAAAAAATTATCATGCGCACGTTTATGTCCTTATTTTATAATATGGACTATAATGAGTGCAAGATCAAAAAGGGAATCTATGAGTTACCCGATACTGATTTGGATAAAGCCATTCATTTTTACCATGGGAGTCGAATGGCTTACGGAAGATATTATTCGAAAAATGTGTTTTACTCTAGGAGTGCTAACTTTATTTGTGTTCGGTTTTTTTTTAAATATTATTCCAGAAAATAAATAGAAGTATTATTTATACTTATTTCGAGTTAATAGATATATACTATCTAAACTAGTAGCCATTTTGAGACTATTACCTTAGTATCGAGTACATAAAATGTTTGTGTTTGTTTGGAAAACTTTATAGCACACACAATAGAGTTCAACGTGGTGGTGGGCATAATGCCCAGTGGCAATATCTTTTTTTATTTATTTATTTAAGAAATAATTACTATAAAACATTGATTTGCTTACAGAAATATAGGAACCGAATGGTAAAACCTTAACCTTTTGCTTATTTGATTCTGTCACCCAACTTGGACTAGCCCGTTCTAGGGTGGACAGGACTTCAACATTACAATCAATATCGTAAAGTTTTAGTAAAAAATGCCTATATATATTTTTATATATATATATATATATATATATATATATATATATATATATATATATATATATATATATATATATATATATATATATATATATATATATATATATATATATATATATATATATATATATATATATATATATATATATATATATATATATATATATATATATATATATATATATATATAAAGATTATTTTATTAAGTTATCCAATACATTTTCGACCACATTTTCGATGTAATTTTCGAAACGTCAAACAAGGCGCTAGCGACTGTCTGTTTACTGGCACGTAGTGTTTATACGAATACAGCGCCACTGGCACGGGCTGTACGGTGTGCGGGGGCGGTCACTGGACCGAAAAATAGACGGTCGGTCTATTCCTACCCAGCACTGGGTATATTATTTTTATATTGTATTGTTTTGAAAAATAGTATTAAAAAGAGTTAGCGTGTTGCGCCATCTAACGGTAGGTAAATTATAGCGAATATTGTTTATTAGTCATATTTTACTTATCGCTAGATAGCGCAGCGCGCTTGTCGAACTTTTATTTATCACTTCGTTTTTCAATTTTTAAAAAAAAAAAGATTTTTTATTTTTTATTTTTTTTAAAATGCTAAAGTTGCTTATTTGCTCGTTCTGTTTCACACACTAATTAAAAACTCACTTTGTATATCCTGCATACCTTTTCATTTCCTCTTTGACCTGATTTAAATAACTGCTATCTATCAGCAAAACTAAAATTATTGTATCAATTCTGGTATGTCCGATCAACTCTCGTAGACGTGCAATGTAAGTGTGATAGATGTCACTATTTGATTTAAAATGCAAAAATCGGAAAAAGAATTTATAATTTAAAATGTCATTAATTGTCTGTATAAGTTGTCCGAAAGTTACTTGTTTGTATAAGTTGTATTTAAAAATGGAGAAGTTAACATATTTTCTTTAACGAATCACCCGAATGACAGCAAAATGACTTCAACCTCGAAATATTGAATTTTTGAACTCTTGCCATAACCAAATGATGCCTGCATGTCAAATTTCAGCTTAATCGGATGAAGAGTTTGGGCGCTATCGTAGAGGAATACAGACAGTCAGATACACAGAAGCGCGTCCACAATACTTTCCTTGCCAGGAAAATAAAAGAGAAAGAGTAGCAATTTGTTATATGAAGTTTTATCAGGAATTTTGTATATCAAAAATATTGAACCATTTTCACCTAAAAAAAATCGGTTGTGTCACCCCAAGATTTTCCCTGTATGTAGCCAAGGACTGATTTCATATGAATACTAATTTCATAAATTAAATCGATAAGCGCCCTCTCTCTGCCGGAGGTCAAACCTGGTTGTGTTCCATTGTGACGCTGAAGGCGGTGCGATTCGTTTCTAGGGTGAGGCCGCGTTAGAGTTAAGTGGCAATAGATGGCGTTAATATGGCGGGTTGTGCGGCGAGGGGCCGCGGCGGCCCCTACACCCGTCGGGCCGGAAGCGGCTAACGGACCCTGACTGCGGACGCACCAAAAATCCTATCACCAGCGAACGACGCCATCGCGCGTCTTTAATTCAAGTGTATGGCGGAATTTATTTATTTATTTATTTATTTATTTATTTAACAGGGAAAACATACAGCGCTTCAAAAAAATATTACAATTACATTATATACAATATTTCTGGCCGATGACATGCTTTCAACAATAGTTTTAGTTAGTTAAGTCTCCAATACGCACAGTGCATTCTGTGGGGGTTGGAAGGGGAAAAGGAAAGGAAAAGGAAGGAATGGGTGTTAATAGATTTTAAGTAATAATGTGCAGTACAAAAAATAAGAAAAATTTAAGAAAAATTTGAAAAATTTGAAAAATTAAGAAAAATAAGAAAAAAATACTCCATCATATAAACCTATCATATACAGTTAAAGAACAAAGAACGAAAAAACAAATAGTCCCTAAGACATAAGTATCTTATGAGAAATGTCTATGTCGCATTTTCGATTAATTCTAAGTATATGCTTTGCTTAAATTTTTTCTCTTTCATGTTAAATAGGTCGATATTCTGGAAATGATTATCGTAAGTTGACATTAAGCGGTACATGATGGAATTCTGGGCATACCTAGTACGGACGCGCGGGACTTCGAAGGTACGGGGAAAGCGAGCCACGCGTGGTGGAACGTGAAAAGATAGATTCAGTGTGAAATACGGGTTGTCCACGTTATTATGGATAACTTTGTGCAATAATACCATGTCTGCCGTGGTACGGCGGTTCTCCAATGATGTAATATTGAAGTGATTCATCCTCTCCTCGTACGTGTTCAGTCCCAAGCATTGACGGTAGTTTAATTGTCTCATAAATCGTTTTTGGACGCTTTCTATTCTCTCCTTACATACATTATATTGCGGATTCCAGATCGGAGATGCAAACTCTAATACGCTGCGAATGTATGCAAAATAAAGGGTTTTGAATACAGTCGGGTCAGAGAACGACTTAGAGACCCTACTAATGAAGCCCAAGGTTTTTAACGCTTTACTGACAATACCTTGTATGTGTTCGTCAAATGTCAATCGGTGATAGAGTTGAACGCCAAGGTCGCGAATGCTCAGCGCGTTGGGAATCGGATCATGGTTGATAAAATACTGAAAATGCACATTATTTTTTTTTTAGATCTTATTTTTTAGATATTATTTAATTTAAATATTATTAGTGTAGAATTAAAGAGATTTATATATTTTTTTAGATTTTTAGCATTTCTCATTCAATTTGAGGCGTCATGATACCTGGGACCGATCATATCTGAAGAATTTTAGTTTTATGAGTTTTTTGAGAAATATAAGAATTATTAAAAAAAAGTTTCTAAGCGAATCCCTCGATAAGAAACCAATTTAAAATTTGGACTCAAAAAAGTTACTAATTGCCTTGAATATTAAGGCTTTAAACTGACTTCGAAAACTTTCAGGTGCGATTACTCCTATAATGAAAGCCGCGAGTGTGTTTTATTATAATTTCATTATTGACTGGTATTTTTTTTAGGGCAGCACTTAGCCACATTTTTTATTTAGGCCCTAAATTAATTACAATCAATTAAGAGGTGACAGCGCTGTGAGAGTTACGCTACATATGCTTTGCCATTAACACCCTTATACTACGACTGCGTAAATATAGTTATTCTGTGCTAGCGCTGCGATAGATCGTTTAGTATGCGTCTGATCGCTGTCGCAAGCTGACGAGGAATCTGTGCTTGACGCTTCACGCTTGGTCAAATCCCTTAAAAATTGACCTAGCCTATTTTTTCGCGTGTCCGCCCATTTCGGATATTTTTCTGAGGTCTCATGTCGCCTTATCAATCGAATTGCAAACGCTCGTTGCCGTAAAATTTCGATATTTGTTTCCGATAAAAATATCGATATTTTCGATATTGCTACAAATTTTAATATTTGCTTCCGCCATAAACTTGAATGGCGGAATTTGAATATTATTAGTGCAGCAATGTATATAAGATTTTCCAACCATAATTGTAATATGATTTTGGCACAACAAGACATCTGAGTACCAAATTTCAATTATCTAGGGCCAATATTTCGAGATTGACTTACGACTAGTACGCCCCGATGTAAACCACAATCTTTGTAACTTTTGCCATGACCAAATTGATTCGCTCAAAACAAAAACAGCCCAAGTGACCTATTTGGCGAATACGATTTATGAACACAAAGTTGTTCGATTTTAGGTTATCCATCAACCTAATGCATAAAACATACCAACTTCTCACGTTTCTTTAACAAAATCGTGTTGAAAATCAGAATGTGCATCATTCAATGTCTGGAAGACATTTTGCCCAGAGTTAATATCAAAATCATGATACGTCCCGGAAGTGATAGAATAATTATTATTTACAGGGAACTATTCAGTATTAACCATTCGAGTAGAGGCAAAATTTCATGGCAGACCGGGGCAATTTATTAACACGCTTTTATTAGGTCGACCTGTATGTAACTAACTATGTAATGGAATATAAGGTAACTAATTTAACCATCTTCCAAGGATCGTAGCGTCATGAAAATTGGCAGCTGTATGTAGTTCTGATGACAGTACAATAATATGGCACTGTCGAACTGATCTGATGATGGAGTCGGAAGATATGAACTGGAACTTCGTATCATAGCTCATAGCTGGGTTTGGACTTGTTAGAAAAGTCTTGGAATGAACTTTGGTTGGTGCAAAGTAATGGTGCGCATACCAAGTAATGTAGATGTAATGGTGCGTGGAAAGTACTACAAGTAATGGTGTCCAATAGTTGGCGCGTATAGTTGGCCTCGTCGTCGTATAGTTGGCCGCAAAGCGTGTTTTTAGTGTTTTTGCAATATCGCCGCGCTCAACAAAAAGTACTATAACTATGGATCTATTATAGCAATCATAAAAATAATAACTGTACAATAATTGCATTAAAATTTCGTATATAGAATATTAAAATTTCATTTTGTAAAACAATTAGATAATTATGAATAAATATGAGAAAGTCGAAAAAGTGAAAAAAACTCGGCATTTATAACTTGTACTTGTCTTACGGAAAACTACGGAATCCTATTTAGAAATTGTAAATACTTGTGATCCCTTGAGTGTCGCTCTACGCTGTCCTTGACCGAATAAAACGCAGGTTTGGTTGTGTCCTTTAATCTTCCCTTGACCCACGCAATCTGATCAACGCGCACACCGAGCCTCTCTTCGTTACACACTAAATTCAAAAATATATCCTAGCTGCATCCTGCCTGTTGACCCAATTAGGGATAACGCCTTCACAATCTTCTCATATTGTACGTTAAACTTATTTACTTATTTTATTTTCCTGTTGTTGAGGGCATCTATTTTATTTTTCTGTTGCTGTTGTTAGTCGTATGATTACGTTGTCAGAAAACCGCTTGCTGCGGACCCCTGAAGTCGTTAATCACTAGTCAATCAGTTCAGTTGCGTTCAATACGAAACTATCTGCCTACCTGCATTATGGATAGCAATATTTGCAGTGAGACGAGCGGAATTCATATGAATACGATGCGACTATCACCTCTATAGCGCAAAAGAGGGGATTCGCGCTTGTAGATTTTATTCTGCGGTTTAGACAATTGTTTAAAATACTTAAAAAGGGTATTAAAAAAAATAATAATAAAATAGTAATTAAAAATTAAATATACAATAATAATAACAATATTAATAATAATAATATTAATAATGATTACAAATTAACATTAAAATAACTAAACAATAATATTTTATATCTTTCCTTGACACAACCATGGCACTCTAGTGTGACTCCCGAAGTGAGCTCGCCTTAACACAGGGGTGCCTAGCAAGGCGGGCTCGGCTGCTCTTTGCTTAGCATAATAAAAAGATTATAAATTATCATTTGCGTTTAATGTATGCGCTATGTAAACTGGGCTCAGACAGATGTGTATGTAACTTTAAAAGCATACGACGGCATTGTCTAAATTGTCATTTTATTTTCTGTTGTGCTCATGAATTTGAATGTACATATATGTATATGTAAATAAATAAATAAATAAATAAATATCTTAAATATATATACAACACAATGTTTGCTAAATGGACGTAAGGTCTCTTATCATTATCTTCCTACTTATCATTACACTATACTTAATTAATCTAACAAGTTTTTACATACTATGAACGTTGTTTATTATCTAAAACACGTACGATGAGTCGTACTTAGCCCATATTCGCTCTCCCGTCGTCATTTCGACCGCTCATGTCATTTGACACTCCCTCCTTGCTAGATATGACATTCCTTCTACGAATTGAGACATTTAACATTCCTCGCCCCCTGTATTAGATGATATTTTGCGGCACATTAATAAAAGATAAATGCTCAATAATTTTATTTATTTTTATTTATTTATTTTTTTATAACCTAAATGTATACAGCATTGTCATTATATAAAAAAAAACATTTTATAAATTAACATTAATATGGCCATTGATACATTTCAAATTAGCAAATAATATAAAGCACCTATGTATTTAAAAGATAATAATCGTACGATCCAACTTTTGGATCGTAGTCAAACAGACTTTGGGGAGGGCTATGTTGGCTTTGCTACGAGTGTTGTGGTCATGTACGTGCATGTTAAGCGTACACTCGTGTATGTTGTTTTTAGCATACACTAAACAACTGAGAATATTCGCTGATTAGATAAATAAGTCGAGCTTTCCGTGTTAAACTGCAGCAAGATTAGATAGTAAAATGGAAAGATAGGTTTTAGCGTGTTACAAAATGGCTACTATTTCAGATAGTAAATATCCATTAACCCTTCGAGCAGCGGCATAAATTCATGGCAGATAGCGGCAATTTATTGAAATTTCTTGCAATATCGCCGCGCTCGACAAAAAGTACTATAACTATGGAACTACTATAGAAATCATAAAAAGAATAACTGCAATGATCGCATGGAATTTTCATATATAGAATATTGAAATATCATTTTGTAAAATAATTAGATAATTATGAATAAATGAGAAAGTCGAAAAAGTGAAAAAAACTCGGCATTTCTAACTTCTACTTGTCTTACGGAAAATACGGAACCCTATTTAGAAATTGTAAATAATATCGTGATCTTTATTAGATTATCTATCAAAGGCAATTTTCCGTTTTGCTTATTTAACTACAAAACTATTTAGATATTAGCTCATAAAAACCAATGATTTCTCGAAAAAAAATGATGATGTTTGACAATAGAATTTTACCAGAAATATCCGCGAAATGACGCGCAAAATTAATCAAAAGTATCTATGGTAATAATGAGATATTTGGTATGGATTTTAGGATGCGTTCGAATTAGAAAGTAATATTACTGTGCGCTCCGAGAGCAAGCCGCCAATATTGGTTGTTACGTAGTCAACGGTGTTCTGATGTGCAACCAAATTTGGTCGTTACGTAGCCGAAGCTCAAAGTCAGTATTTTAAAAATCTTTTATTTAATTTTTGCTATAATATCCATGAAGATTCGAACACACATAAAGTTGGAATTGCTTGAGTAAACTACATATTTCGCATAATATCTTCCGTAGGCCATTCGACCTCCATAATAAAAATGAGCCGCTTTATCCAAATCAGTATCGGGAAACTCATAGATTCCCTTATTGATCTTGCAGTCATTATAGTTCATATTATAAAATATGGACATAAACGTGCGCAAGATAGCGTTTTCGCACATGTTTACAGGTGTCTGTTCCAAACCACTCCTATTTGGTGCAATATTGGATTTTATTTTCCACTTTCTTAAAAAGCCTTCCATTATCACGGGGCCCACGTCCTCTAGCACTGTTACTTTTCCAGTCATCATATAGATATCATCTACTTTTTTAAATTTTAAATCATTATTTGCAGCATTATTAACTTTTGGGCCATCGCAGTTTAGCTAATCCAAAAACCTGATCTTGTAAGCGCCAAAACCGTCTTCCGGAACATCTTTTAGTTTTAACGTCGACAAATACAAGAAATCTTCATTTCCCTTTGCTACTAGAGCGTAGAAAGATGAAACTATGATAAACGCGTTTAAAACTGTCGATGTCAACATTTTAAATGAAGATTCGCTACATCGGATTGAAATTGAATTTAAATGTTACAGATTAATATAATCATTTTGATGACATTTGAATTTATAATCACTCTAATAATCATGCAATTGTATCCTGCATTTAAGCATTTTCACTTCCATAAAATCCTTTCGACCCGGTTAAAATGTGCACGACTTTCGACGGTGCAATGTAAGTTTAAAGGTCCTTTTGCAGTCGACTAACGATCACTATTCATCCATATATCTCTTAAATAGGGCTTATCCTTATGCAATACAAAATGCCTTCAATTGAGACGAATTAAGCGAAAAAATAAAAAATTAAACTATTGATCACTTCGGCAAAGCCGTTTATCAAATGAAAGTGACATTACGAAATAATTCAAATTTCGAATGCTACCAACATTTAAAATATGATACAATTGGCTGAGTTTGTTATTAACGAGCCATTAAATCGAAATAAAACTAAAAAAACCTCCATATGCTCAATGAAATGAAAGAAGAAACTTCAATCTTAATTTCTGGCAGAGGAGTTTATAAAAAAGATTGTATAATGTTATCAAAATAGGGTAAACCTATATAAAATTGTATAATATTAAAAAATTGTAAAGAAATATTGTAGAAAACAGTATAATATTGTTATATTTGATAAGGTTTGTAAAGAAATCCGTTTATAGGATGATGTTTTTATTTAAAATAAAATTAGTAAAAGCTACTTAAAAAGTAGCGAAGGAAATCCCAGCTTGTATTGGGAAATGCTTATGTTTGAATGAGATATACTTACGGATGTGCACGACTTTCGACGGTGCAATGTAAGTTTAAAGGTCCTTTTGCAGTCGACTAACGATCACTATTCATCCATATATCTCTTAAATAGGGCTTATCCTTATGCAACACAAAATGCCTTCAATTGAGACGAATTAAGCGAAAAAATAAAAAATTAAACTATTGATCACTTCGGCAAAGCCGTTTTCCAAATGAAAGTGACATTACGAAATAATTCAAATTTCGAATGCTACCAACATTTGAAATATGATACAATTGGCTGAGTTTGTTATTAACGAGCCATTAAATCGAAATAAAACTAAAAAAACCTCCATATGCTCAATGAAATGAAAGAAGAAATTTCAATCTTAATTTCTGGCAGAGGAGTTTATAAAAAAGATTGTATAATGTTATCAAAATAGGGTAAACCTATATAAAATTGTATAATATTAAAAAATTGTAAAGAAATATTGTAGAAAACAGTATAATATTGTTATATTTGATAAGGTTTTTAAAGAAATCCGTTTATAGGATGATGTTTTTATTTAAAATAAAATTAGTAAAAGCTACTTAAAAAGTAGCGAAGGAAATCCCAGCTTGTATTGGGAAATGCTTATGTTTGAATGAGATATACTTACGGATGTGCACGACTTTCGACGGTGCAATGTAAGTTTAAAGGTCCTTTTGCAGTCGACTAACGATCACTATTCATCCATATATCTCTTAAATAGGGCTTATACTTATGCAACACAAAATGCCTTCAATTGAGACGAATTGAGCGAAAAAATAAAAAAATAAACTATTGATCACTTCGGCAAAGCTGTTTTCTAAATGAAAGTGACATTACGAAATAATTCAAATTTCGAATGCTACCAACATTTAAAATATGATACAATTGGCTGAGTTTGTTATCGACGAGCCATTAAATCGAAATAAAAATAAAAAACCTCCATATGCTCAATGAAATGAAAGAAGAAACTTCAATCTTAATTTCTGGCAGAGGAGTTTATAATAAAGATTGTATAATGTTATCAAAATAGGGTAAACCTATATAAAATTGTATAATATTAAAAAAAATCGGTTGTGTCACCCCAAGACTTTCCTGACTAGTATCCGGGGAGGTGCGAAAAAACAGCGACATTTTTTACTCTAGTACCCCAAATTTGTATGGCAGGTACCCCAAACGTTGGTCGTAAGTACCCCAAAAACTAATAGGTTCTTCCGATGGTTAACAGAAGCTTCTATGCCAAATTTTAACTTAGACAGATTAAGCGTCTGGGCGCTATCGCGGAAACAATTTTTTCGCCGGGAACCCCAAGTTTGTATGGGAGGTACCACAACCGTAGGGCGTAGGGACTCCAAAAACTAATGGGTTCCTCCGACGGTTAACAGAAGCTTATATACCAAATTTCAGCTCAATCCGATTAAGCGTCTGGGCGCTATCGTGGAAGAATACATACATACAGACAGACATACAGACATACAGACATACATACAGACAGAGATCGGTCTGGAAATAGTCTCAATCGTCTCAGGGAGTCTCAAAATATATATTCCCATCTTCATCTCAAAATTTTTTTTTAGCGCGATCACAATACTTTCCTTTCCGATAGGTCGTCAGGAAAGTAAAATGTAAAGAAATATTGTAGAAAACAGTATAATATTGTTATATTTGATAAGGTTTGTAAAGAAATCCGTTTATAGGATACAAACCTTATCAAATATAACTATATATATATATATATATATATATATATATATATATATATATATATATATATATATATATATATATATATATATATATATATATATATATATATATATATATATATATATATATATATATATATATATATATATATATATATATATATATATATATATATATATATATATATATATATATATATATATATATATATATATATATATTTTATATATATATATATATATATATATATATATATATATATATATATATATATATATATATATATATATATATATATATATATATATATATATATATATATATATATATATATATATATATATATATATATATATATATATATATATATATATATATATATATATATATATATATATATATATATATATATATATATATATATATATATATATATATATATATATAATATATAATATATATATATATATATATATATATAT
>OX155972.1:23445842-23473731 GCA_944548615.1 Micropterix aruncella
GATGAATGCCTCTCACTTGCGGAAAGAGGAGTAGGTTTAAGTTGGGCCCATTTTTCAACTAGTAAACGCTCACCCTTCATCCAATTATCTCAAAAATTAAGCTACAATCCTTCTTTATACGTAAACTCACTCAATTTCCTATTATTTCAGGGGAAATAACAAGACAAGACGAGCTACTTGACAGATGGAAGAATTTAAAATTTCGAATTTCGTTTTTTTATTTTCTAAAGGTGCGATATAAAGAAGCTGCGATCAATATTCAGCTGAAAACTTAAAACTAAAAGCGTGACATGCCCTCATATCAATGAAAGGAAGCAGTCAGCTCTTTCCTATGAGTTGGAAAGATTACCTTTAACCTAAATGGATTATTTACAATGAACGAAACATAAAATATGTAAAAATTCAATATTTTGAAATATTTGATAGTTTTGTGTATATATTCTTTTTAGAATTGATCAATAAGATGATTATAAAGTAAATAATTATAAAAGCCACTTACATCGTGACGAAGGATTCCCTTGATCGGATTCGGGAATGCTTTAGGTGTTAACGAGAATGATGAATGCCTCTCACTTGCGGAAAGAGGAGTAGGTTTAAGTTGGGCCCATTTTTCAACTAGTAAACGCTCACCCTTCATCCAATTATCTCAAAAATTAAGCTACAATCCTTCTTTATACGTAAACTCACTCAATTTCCTATTATTTCAGGGGAAATAACAAGACAAGACGAGCTACTTGACAGATGGAAGAATTTAAAATTTCGAATTTCGTTTTTTTATTTTCTAAAGGTGCGATGCATAAAGAAGCTGCGATCAATATTCAGCTGAAAACTTAAAACTAAAAGCGTGACAAGCCCTCATATCAATGAAAGGAAGCAGTAGCTCAGAACAGTCCATCTGTCAAGTAGCTCGTCTTGTCTTGTTATTTCCTCTGAAATAATAGGAAATTGAGTGAGTTTACGTATAAAGAAGGATTGTAGCTTAATTTTTGAGATAATTGGATGAAGGGTGAGCGTTTACTAGTTGAAAAATGGGCCCAACTTAAACCTACTCCTCTTTCCGCAAGTGAGAGGCATTCATCATTCTCGTTAACACCTAAAGCATTCCCGAATCCGATCAAGGGAATCCTTCGTCACGATGTAAGTGGCTTTTATAATTATTTACTTTATAATCATCTTATTGATCAATTCTAAAAAGAATATATACACAAAACTATCAAATATTTCAAAATATTGAATTTTTACATATTTTATGTTTCGTTCATTGTAAATAATCCATTTAGGATAAAGGTAATCTTTCCAACTAATAGGAAAGAGCTGACTGCTTCCTTTCATTGATATGAGGGCATGTCACGCTTTTAGTTTTAAGTTTTCAGCTGAATATTGATCGCAGCTTCTTTATATCGCACCTTTAGAAAATAAAAAAACGAAATTCGAAATTTTAAATTCTTCCATCTGTCAAGTAGCTCGTCTTGTCTTGTTATTTCTCTTGAAATAATAGGAAATTGAGTGAGTTTACGTATAAAGAAGGATTGTAGCTTAATTTTTGAGATAATTGGATGAAGGGTGAGCGTTTACTAGTTGAAAAATGGGCCCAACTTAAACCTACTCCTCTTTCCGCAAGTGAGAGGCATTCATCATTCTCGTTAACACCTAAAGCATTCCCGAATCCGATCAAGGGAATCCTTCGTCACGATGTAAGTGGCTTTTATAATTATTTACTTTATAATCATCTTATTGATCAATTCTAAAAAGAATATATACACAAAACTATCAAATATTTCTATATATATATATATATATATATATATATATATATATATATATATATATATAGGTATATATTTGAAGTGAAGTGATCAAAGTTAAGTGAAGCTTTGCCGAAGTGATCAAAGTTTAATTTTTTATTTTTTCGCTTAATTCGTCTCAATTGAAGGCATTTTGTGTTGCATAAGGATAAGCCCTATTTATGAGATATATGGATGAATAGTGATCGTTAGTCGACTGCAAAAGGACTTTTAAACTTACATTGCACCGTCGAAAGTCGTGCACATCCGTAAGTATATCTCATTCAAACATAAGCATTTCCCAATACAAGCTGGGATTTCCTTCGCTACTTTTTAAGTAGCTTTTACTAATTTTATTTTAAATAAAAACATCATCCTATAAACGGATTTCTTTACAAACCTTATCAAATATAACAATATTATACTGTTTTCTACAATATTTCTTTACAATTTTTTAATATTATACAATTTTATATAGGTTTACCCTATTTTGATAACATTATACAATCTTTATTATAAACTCCTCTGCCAGAAATTAAGATTGAAGTTACTTCTTTCATTTCATTGAGCATATGGAGGTTTTTTTTTATTTTTATTTCGATTTAATGGCTCGTTGATAACAAACTCAGCCAATTGTATCATATTTTAAATGTTGGTAGCATTCGAAATTTGAATTATTTCGTAATGTCACTTTCATTTAGAAAACGGCTTTGCCGAAGTGATCAAAGTTTATTTTTTTATTTTTTCGCTTAATTCGTCTCAATTGAAGGCATTTGGTGTTGCATAAGGATAAGCCCTATTTATGAGATATATGGATGAATAGTGATCGTTAGTCGACTGCAAAAGGACCTTTAAACTTACATTGCACCGTCGAAAGTCGTGCACATCCGTAAGTATATCTCATTCAAACATAAGCATTTCCCAATACAAGCTGGGATTTCCTTCGCTACTTTTTAAGTAGCTTTTACTAATTTTATTTTAAATAAAAACATCATCCTATAAACGGATTTCTTTACAAACCTTATCAAATATAACAACTATATATATATATATATATATATATATATATATATATATATATATATATATATATATATATATATATATATATATATATATATATATATATATATATATATATATATATATATATATATATATATATATATATATATATATATATATATATATATATATATATATATATTGGAGAAAACCTAGCAGGCCATATTCTTAAGAATCTCAATAGTACTGAGACCGCGTTGGCGGACGCCATCGATATTACGCAGAAAAAACCGTCTTTATTTAAATTCACTCCAACTAATATTGACGAGGTCAGTAAAACAATTAGAAGCTTAAAATCTAACTGTGCTCCTGGTTATGATGGAATCGATGGAGATTTGCTTAAGATTGCTATTGACTACGTCTCAGAGCCCATAGCTCACATAATAAACCAAAGCTTTATTACGGGTGTCTTTCCGAATTGCCTTAAATCAGCCAAGGTACGGCCTATACATAAATCAGGGAGCACTGACAGTATTACCAACTATAGACCAATCTCCTTGCTAAGTATCACCTCGAAAATTATAGAAAAAATTGCTAAATCTCGGCTTGTATCATATATTGAGTCGGCAAAATTGCTCTCCAACAATCAGTACGGCTTTAGGCAGGGTCGAGGAACCAACGATGCGATTAATTCTGTAACTGAATATATAGCAAAAAACATCGATAATGGCAAGAAACCCATCGCTACGTTCCTCGACTTGTCTAAGGCATTTGATACTGTATGTCATAACATTTTACAACGTAAACTATTGAGTTACGGCATAACTGGCAAGGAGAATCAGTGGTTCAAAAATTACCTAGAGGACAGATCGCAGATCACGGTAATCGATGGAATCGAAAGTGATAATGCAAAAGTTCGATATGGCGTTCCCCAAGGCAGTGTCCTCGGCCCGGTCCTCTTCCTATTGTACGTCAACGAGATATGTGACCTGCCACTCAGGGACAACACACGGATCGTCTCTTTTGCAGATGACACTGTCCTGCTGACGGTAGCCAATTCATGGAAAGAAGCTTTCGTAAAATCGCAGATGAATCTAGACATTGTGAAAGGTTGGCTAGATAGACACGTGCTGACGCTGAATGCTTCAAAGACTAAAATGGTCTCATTTGGATTGCGATCAGACGTTACAACAAGCGAATTCCAACTAAAGGTTCACTCTATCAACTGCTCTAAGCCACCCAACTGCGCCTGCCCGATCGTTCATAAAGTAGGCGAGATTAGGTATCTTGGTTTGACCATTGATTCCAAGTTAACCTGGAAGAACCAACTAAATGAACTTACATCACGCACTCGAAAGTTAGTATACGTCTTTCGTGAGCTACGTAATATTCTGGAAAAACCGACGTTAAAAATTGTGTACAAGGCGCTTTGCCAAAGCTTATGGATGCACGGTATCATTGCATGGGGGGCCTGTACGAAACAAGTACTTGAACCACTGGTTAAAGCCCAGAAATTATTATTGAGGGTTACTTACAGAAAACATCCCCGCCATGACTCTGACCTGCTGTTCAGCGAAGCAAGTGTTTTGGATATTCGTCAGTTGTTCGTGAAACAATGCCTAATACATTTTTACAAGACCTTAGAGAAACGTTCCCGAAGCCAGCAGCAAAGACCAACTAGAATGGCTGAAGGGACGAACTATGTAATTCCTCACGTACATACAACCTTTGCCCAAAGACAGTTGTATTTCATCGCCCCAAAAATTTTTAATACTTTAGAAGAGTCAGTAAAAAATGTTCAAAATATACAACAATTTAAGATAAAAGTAAAAAAATGGCTCCTTTACGAAGTAGGTCGTACAAAGACTGAAAATGAATTGCTTCATATAATAATTTAAAATATGTGTGTGTGTGTGTGTATTATTATATATGTATGTATATATGTTTGTATGTGTATATGTGTATATATGTATGTTACTAACCCTTTATTATATATATTTGTATTAATATGTTTACTATTTTATGCCATTTTATTTCTTAATTTTCTTTTTTTCAGTTATTTTCTTATATTTTATTTCTTTATTCATTATCTTAGTGTTAGTATTGAAAGTAGTATATTAGTCAGTACTACTCAAACGTCACTACTACTCCAAAAACAAAGGCTATATATTTCGTATGCCCAGATACAGGCTGTTCGGTCTAGTTGGGCATTCGTCTAGAATGATCGTATGGGATGTATTCATTTTCTTATTACTTATATAAATAATTACAAATCATATCTGTACGATCTCACTGTTAACTCTATACCAAGTTGTAACAAATAAAATAAAAAATATATATATATATATATATATATATATATATATATATATATATATATATATATATATATATATATATATATATATATATATATATATATATATATATATATATATATATATATATATATATATATATATATATATATATATATATATATATATATATATATATATATATATATATATATATATATATATATATATATATATATATATATATATATATATATATATATATATATATATATATATATATATATATATATATATATATAGATGATGTTTTCGTTTAAAATAAAATTAGTAAAAGCTACTTAAAAAGTAGCGAAGGAAATCCCAGCTTGTATTGGGAAAACCTTATGTTTGAATGAGATATACTTACGGATGTGCACGACTTTCGACGGTGCAATGTAAGTTTAAAGGTCCTTTTGCAGTCGACTAACGATCACTATTCATCCATATATCTCATAAATAGGGCTTATCCTTATGCAACACAAAATGCCTTCAATTGAGACGAATTGAGCGAAAAAATAAAAAAATAAACTATTGATCACTTCGGCAAAGCCGTTTTCTAAATGAAAGTGACATTACGAAATAATTCAAATTTCGAATGCTACCAACATTTAAAATATGATACAATTGGCTGAGTTTGTTATCGACGAGCTATTAAATCGAAATAAAAATAAAAAACCTCCATATGCTCAATGAAATGAAAGAAGAAACTTCAATCTTAATTTCTGGTAGAGGAGTTTATAATAAAGATTGTATAATGTTATCAAAATAGGGTAAACCTATATAAAATTGTATAATATTAAAAAAATGTAAAGAAATATTGTAGAAAACAGTATAATATTGTTATATTTGATAAGGTTTGTAAAGAAATCCGTTTATAGGATACAAACCTTATCAAATATAACTATATATATATATATATATATATATATATATATATATATATATATATATATATATATATATATATATATATATATATATATATATATATATATATATATATATATATATATATATATATATATATATATATATATATATATATATATATATATATATATATATATATATATATATATATATATATATATATATATATATATATATATATATATATATATATATATATATATATATATATATATATATATATATATATATATATATATATATATATATATATATATATATATATATATATATATATATATATATATATATATATATATATATATATATATATATATATATATATATATATATATATATATATATATATATATATATATATATATATATATATATATATATATATATATATATATATACATTTGATTGGTTTTTTGTAAAATCTTTTTTTAAAGAATTCGTTTAAAGGATGACACTTTGATGAAAAAATAAAAATAATAAAAGCCACTTACATAGCTGGAAGGTTTTCCCGGACTGGACTGGGAAATGCTTATTGTTTAAACGAGATGTATTTTTGGATGAGCACCACTTTCGACGGTACAATGTAGGTTTAATGAGATCCCTTTATCGCTAGCGAACGATAGCTCTTCATCCACATCTCAAAAACAAAGCGTATCCTTTCGCAAACCAAAATAAAATGTCTTTATTAAAGACAAATTAAAGCAAAAACAATGAAAAAAATCACAATGAATTGTCTCTTAAATGCGGATTGACATATCGAAAATTCGACTTGAAATTCGAACACATCCACTCTTTAAAAGGACGATATACGATTGCTGGGCTAGCTATCAGCCAGCCATTAAATGAAAATAAAAATAAAATACTTCATTTGCTCGTTCCCATGAAATAAGATATCGAATTTTCGATATGTCAATCCGCATTTAAGAGACGATTCATTGTGATTTTTTTCATTGTTTTTGCTTTAATTTGTCTTTAGTAAAGACATTTTATTTTGGTTTGCAAAAGGATACGCTTTGTTTTTGAGATTTCATCCATATATCTCAAATTCAAGCTAATCCTTTTGCAACACGAAATGCCTCCAATTGAGACAAATTAAAGGGAAAAAATCAAAAATTAAACAAATTTATCACTTCGGCAAAGCCGTGACATAAATGAAGGTGACATATCAAAATAATTCAAATGTCGAATGCTACTAACATTTAAAATATGATGCAATTAGGCTGAGTTTGTTATCAACGAGCCATTAAATCGAAATAAAAATAAAAAAACTCCATATGCTTAATGAAATGAAAGAAGAAACTTCAATCTTAATTTCTGGCAGAGAAGTTTATAATAAAGGCTGTATAATGTTATCAAAATACGTTAAACCAGTATAAAATTTCATAATATTACAAAATATGTAAAGAACCATTGTAGAAAATAGTATAATATTTTTATATTTGATAAGTTTTGTAAAGAAATCCGTTTATAGGATGATGCTTTTATTTAAAATAAAATTAGTAAAAGCTACTTAAGAAGCAGCAAAGGAAATCCCAGCTTGGATCGGGAAATGCTAATATTTGAATGAGATATACTTACAGATGTGCACGACTTTCGACTGTGCAATGTAAGTTTAAAGTTTACAATGAACAATGTTTCTTTACATATTTTTTAATATTATACAATTTTATACTGGTTTACCGTATTTTGATAACATTATACAGCCATTATTATAAACTTCTCTGCCAGAAATTAAGATTGAAGTTTCTTCTTTCATTTCATTAAGCATATGGAGTTTTTTATTTTTATTTCGATTTAATGGCTCGTTGATAACAAACTCAGCCTAATTGAATCATATTTTAAATATTGGTTGCATTCGAAATTTGAAATATTTCGATATGTCACCTTCATTTATGTCACGGCTTTGCCGAAGTGATCAATTTGTTTAATTTTTGATTTTTTCGCTTTAATTCGTCTCAATTGGAGGCGGACCAGTGTGCCGGACCCCTTAAGAATGTCACTAATTTAAAACTCGTCCTGCATACACAAATGATTATAATAATTAGTATGCCTAAAACTTCGAATGTTATCAAAAATAATTACTATAATCCACACATATATCTCTATTAAATATATCATCAAAAATATATCTATCATCAACAATAATGACTATAATCTACATATATATCTAACATTTAAATTTAAGTTAAACCTGATGCAGCAAATCTTCAGTGAATATGTATATATCGAGAGTTTTAAACATGTTTATCTCAGTTATATTTTTGTACGTTATAGAAGCAAAGAGAAATGAAGATTTGGTGTATTTGTCGTCGTTAAAATTAAAAGAAACCCCGAAAGACGGTTTTGGAACTTATAAGATCAGGGTTTTGGATTTTCTAAACTGCAATGGCCCAAAATATAAAAATGCTTCAACTCAAGATTTAAAATATAAAATAGAAGATGATATCTACAGTTTGTATGGAAAAGTAACAGTGCTTGAAGACGTGGGTCCCGTTTTAATGGAAAGCGTCACGAGGAAATGGAAAATAAATTCCACTACATCAACTAAATCGAGTGAGACAGCTGTAAAAATATGTGAGAAAATTATCATACGCACGTTAATGTCCTTATTTTACAATATGGACTATAATGAGTGCAAGATCAAAAAGGGAATCTATGAGATACCCAATACTGATTTTAATAAAGCGATTCATTTTTACCATGGGAGTCGAATGGCTTACGGAAGATATTATTCAAAATATGTGTTTTACTCAAGGAGTGCCAACTTTATTTGTATTCGAGTTTTGTTTGATATTATTGCAGAAAATAAATAAAAGGATTTTTTTCATTTACTTACTTGGAGTTAATGGATATCTAATATCTAAAATATTAGCCATTTTGAGACCGGTAAACTACCGACGACATACAGCACTTTCAGTATATTACCTTACTATAGGGTACATAATATTTATTTGTTTGTTAAAAAACTTTATTGCATACACAATGGGAGCTAATGGGCTCTGTTACTAACACCTCTGTTCTAACACCCATCCAGCGGCCTCCAAACAGAAGTGCGACTCGGGTAGGACTCTGACCTGCGGGCTAGTTTCCCCTAGGAGTCAACCTTCGGGCGGTCCTGGACGGTTTGCGCACCAACTAGAGCTGTCAACTACAAGGGGCGAACCCGTCACCTCAGGAAGTTTTAACGAAATGATCTTTCTATCTCCCGTGAAGTGAGCGCAGAAGACTTAGGACAAAACAATTACCGTCAAGCTCCGCCACCTGCCCGTCAGAGGCCAACGCCTTACGGCGAGGCACCGGGAAACGTACTCAACGGGCAGCCTCGCCCCCTGACTACCAGTTTTGGCAGGATATCCCGTCTGGAATTAACCTTCAGGATACCTCCGTCCTCCCGACTGGTTACGGGTCCGAAGTCGCTTACGCGACCTCTACCGTTGTATTACAGCGGTAATTCAGTTCGAATATATCGCGGACGGTTAATATCGAAGGGAGGAATGGGATATAAGGACAGGAGGAGTTGGGCGGGGGGAATCATACGATAAGTAAATGTCTCTTAATAGATTTTTAAAACCCAGTTTTTAAGTTGTCTCAGGGTCGGTTTCAAGTTGTCTCAGGTCGGATCGGCTCAACTCACGATTCAACTCCTATTCAGAAGTCTCCTCCGTAAATCTCACGTCTTAGGCCTCAAACCTAGTGGACCGATTTCTCCTGAAGGGATTGCATCCCGGCACTACTGGACGGTTTGCGCACCGTTGGACGACGCCAATCGGTCGTGCACTCTGACTAATTGCCGAAGGAGTCTGGAGACTATGGTAATATACTGTCTCCTAAGCAGCAGGGGTGGATGTTGACCTGTTGTCATGCCACTCTTGAAATGACTTTGGGCCACTCGATCCCGTGATAAACTCTCCCGCGATAAATTCAAATTGAATTACCGCTGTAATACACAACAGGTAGAGGCCGCGTAAGCGACTTCGGACCCGTAGCCAGTCCGGAGATATCTCCAGACGGAGAAATCCTACTATAACTGGTAGTTTGGGGGCAAGGCAACCCGCTGGTTATCTTTCCCGGTGCTGAGCCGTAAGGCTTTGGCCTCTAACGGGCTTGTTGGCGAGCTAGACAGTAGATTGTCATGTCGTTCATCTTGACGTTCATCCCACGGCTGAGAGCTCACATATCGTTATACCAGCCTGGGTTGACTGGTTCGCCCGTTGTAGTCGACACCGCCCTACTGTCTCAGGGATAAAGGCACAGTGTTCCATATTCGGACCACCTGCACTGCAAATAACTTGGACATGATAGTTAATGAATGCTGAGGTTTGATTGAATGCCAGCCATTGATTTCCTGAGAGCATAATGGAAGGCCATGAGATGAAAGCGGAGAGATAATATCATACGAATAACAAGGCATGTTTGAATGAAGTACACGAAAAAGTAGGATGAGTATTAGCCCAGTCAAATAGGGAATTTTAGGAGAAATAACTGGTTATCGTTTAAAACTTGGCATAGGATGTTCGTTGATGCGTTCTGTTAAACATAATTAAAGTCCCCTACTCTATCTGTTAGGTTCGATCCGCCATCTTGGAAAAATCGCGCTTCGAATCAGTTTTTCGCTTATATCTCGCTATCTTTAACGATATCGGTATTATATTTTCTGTAAAAACTAAAGCTTATAAAATTCTCCACAAAAATGTTATATACATTTTTTCATATCATCTAATATTATTATTAAAACATCCTAGTCAACTGACGGTTGACAATCAAGCTAGGGATTTAGTGCAACATTTTGTATGGGAACCCTGACTTTTGTGATGAAAGGCTCATACTTAACATAAATATTTCTTAGATGATCCTGAGTGGATTTAGCCCGGGGGCTATCGATTGCCACCGCGCGGATGGCGGGTAGTACGCTAGCGTAATGTGGGTAGTAAAGCGATGCTGGCATTATTTAAACATACTACTTACATCCAGACAGACAATGAAGTGTCACCAATATAGTTAGCTTTGAGTGCCTTAGTACGGTGCCCTAATTATATAAATAAGCAATTATCAATCTGACAGAAAGATTAGAAAGAGATGGGTCCTATAAATAAAGGTATTTTGCTAATAATTATTATAAACGTATTATAATATGCAATAACAAATTATTATATTTGGTTATATAATTATAGTAGTATTATAAATAATGATGCTACTCGTGCTTTAAACTTTAAAAACAATCTATTTTTCTAGTTCGTGAATACAAAGCCATGACGTCAGTGACTGGCCTATTTTTTGGAGTTTTTTTAACAACAGTTATTCAAGAATCGACTTCTCATCAAAAAGAAGAATTAAAAGACTTTAGTGAACCATTACAACCACCAGATTCACCGGGATTCGGATATGGACCATACACTCACAAAGTTATATATTTAAGAAAATGCAGTGGAATTAAAGAGACCAATTCTACAACTGTAGACATCAGAATAGAATCGGAGACAGTGCTCACTGGCAAGATAAAAATCTTGCAAAATACTGGTCTACTTATGGTTGACTGTGAAGCCAACGTTTTCACGGATAATAAGATAGTATCGCTAGCGAATTACACGTTCAGGAATACATGCCTTGATTCGAAGTTTATCTACTATTTGTTAGAAAAGTACTTATTTAAATTCGACCGTAATTACAAGTTACAAAAAGGCGAATATAGCATAAACATTGACCACAATGCCTTCATGCACAATGTATTCGGGGAAAATTTATTATACACGCGATATCTGACAAAGAATATGATATACACCAAAAGAAGTAACTTCTTTTGTTATATATTGGTGACCGATATTGCTCCGAAATAAAACTATTCGAACGCTAGACATTTTTGTTTTAAACTTAAATCCAGCATCATTTATTATATTTTGAAAACAATTTATTTGTTATGTAACCCTAAAATAATTCATAATTCAAGACTTCTGTTATATAAGATGATTGCATAAATTCGTGCCTGATTTAAGGCCTTCAACATGTTTTACATTTTAAAGACAGGTGCTTTATTAATCATGTATATAGTCTCCATTCTTCTCGAAAATTGTTTTCTACTACAGTACCGAGCGAATTAATTGGAACAAAGAGTATTTTTCTTCGAAAATTGCTATATTGGACATAAACATACAATAAATTAATAGTTAAAAAAACACTAAAAACACGCTTTTATAAATGCACGTAGAAACCAAAAAATGCCTTTCTTCCGGCTTCATCATCAGACCTTGAAACCTAATCGTGGTCAAAGTTCATTCCAAGACTTTTGATACGATGTTCCATCATGAAGTTCCAGTTCATATCTTCCGACTCCATCATCAGATCAGTTCGACAGTACCATATTATTGTATTGTCATCAGAACTACATACAGCTGCCAATTTTCATGACGCTACGATTCTTGGAAGATGGTTAAATTAGTTACCTTAGACCCCATTACATAGTTAGTTACATATAGGTCGACCTAATAAAAGCGTGTTAAAAACAGTACTGGTGGTTATAGATTGTTAGTTTTAATATAGAATGTGTCCTCATTTTGCGTTGATAACACATTTCACTCTTGTAGGCATATAATTTACCAGGTTTTTACCACTTCTTTTCAGTTAATCATCGTGAAATCAGACTTGAATTACTGCACTGATCATCTTGGGGTTCGTTGTACAATCCATCTTGGAGAGACGTTTTTTTGCCAATGGGCCATTTAATTACAGTGATTTGGATCTGTGTGAGAAACTGTTTCACTTTTTTCGAAGAATGGCATGGGGCGAGATCCTGTTAAAAAAATCCTCGTTGGAAGGATACACCTTGTGGAGCTCCCGTATCATATGGTTTGATAAGATATCGGTCCGAATTCATTATCCCAGTGACTGTGACATCATCTACTACCAGTACTATGTTTGTATGTTTATGTCCAATAAAGCACTTTTCCAAAGAAAAATACTCTTTGTTCTTATTAATTCGCACGATTCTGTATCAACAAGCTTGTCTCAATTTTAGAAGAATCTGCTTGGGTTTCATTGAATAAAGTGTATGATGTGGTATTCTACAGCTTTCATGAACCTAATATTTTCGCTGATCAAACGATGTTACAAAGATCGAAACAGTTACAGGATCCACTTCTCATCACCTGTTACGATTCGATCCAAAAGTTGAGTTTCATTTGTTGCGTGTAGGGAAATGACCACATTCATGAGGGAAATCTAGCGTTCACAGCGATAGAATTGAACGAGTCCAAAAGAAATTCACTCGTATGCTGTCGAACAAATGTGGCCTCAGAAATACTCTGAAAGGTTATGTAGAGCGGCTTTCTCACTTCAAGCTAATAGACTTAAAAACACGTAGGACTATAACTGATATAACGTGTCTCCGGGAGTTAATGGGACCTTGCTGAGTTGGCCACGAAGACCCATTCTGTTTCAGGGTCGGTCACACTCACGGGTCAACACCCATCCGATGGCCTTCACGCATGGGGTGCGAGCCTGGGTAGGACACTGGGTCAACCAGTCTCCCCTGGGAATCAATCCTCTGGCGCTCCTGGACGGTCTGCGCACCGAGCGGCGCAAGCCAATCGATTGTGCTCTCCGACTAACAATCGGGGGAGTCTGGGAACTGTATTGTTTCCTATAGAGCGGGGGTAGTTGTCTACCTTACGGCGACTGCTCTTGAATTGACCATTGGCCATCCGATCCCGATTCAGAGTCGGGCAAAGGACGCCTTGGTCCGCGACAGATTCGGTGCACTCCGTTTCACCGCTTCGTAAGGGAGAGGACCGCGCAAGCGACCTCGAACTCGGAACCAATCGAGAGACCGGAGAAATCTGGTCACAATTGGAAGTGAGGGTGCGAGTATCTCGAGCCCGCCGGGTTTATTCCTGGCTTACTCGCGGTAAGGCGTTGGACTCTCACGGGTTGTGACGTAGCTGGACGTAGAATGTACTGTCCAAAGTCTTCTACGTTCACTGCAGGGCGACAGAACGACTAATCGTTAAAACGTCCTGTGGTGACGGGCTCGCCCGTTGTAGTTGACACCGCAAGATAACTTGTCTCCATAATCTTTTCCACAATCGACTAGACAGCCCAGCTAGTCTAGAAAAAGTTCAATTTCGTGTGCCACCGCGACTATCGAGGAGCTCTCAAACATTTTCGGTTGTCGCTTGCAATAACAACATCGGATCGAATAGACCTCTCGCCAGAATGTGTCGCGTTTTTGATAAATCGTGTAAAGGATTAGATGTATTTTATGACTCCATAAATATAATAAAAGATTCGATCAAACCCAGCCTATCTCCTACTTTTTAAGATTTCACTAACTGCCATCCTAATGTACTGTATTATATTATTATTATATTATAATATACTATTTTATTATATCATATTATATATAATAAATATTATTATCCAATTACTCATACTTCTATTTTGCTCTATCCAAATAACCTTATTAACAACTTATTTAATTATTTATTTCCTTACCCTTATATTATTATTAGCTTTATTATATTTTTTTCTACTATCAACGTGTTCATGTTATTTCCATGTTAATGTGTAATGCAAGCATTGCAAACTATTCATAGGATAGTAAATTTGTTTTGTTTAAATATGTTTTTAAGATACTAGTATCATATATTTACTATCTGTAAGTTTGCTATAAAATAAAAAAAATATAAAATAAAAAAAATTGCTTATTCATTTCAGTGAGGAGATACGATATACAAGTATCGAGCTTAGAAATATATCTGAGCTATTTAAAAGGCAAAAAGCAGTCAAATTTTCAATATTCAATTACTCAGCCATCTCGTCAGTTGTAATCCTTGGATGCTCTTCCACTATCGATCACATAACATCGTCATCAATACCAGATTTTTTTTCAGAACGAGGTTGATCTTCCAAATGGAAATCTACATTTTGTGCCAAACCACCTGTGCTTCTAATATACAGTTATGCAATAAATATATATTTATCGATCTATCTTGGTGATATTTTTACCAATAAATTTTTTGAGTACATGATACAATTTGTTCATATGGGTAGTACCACTATATATATCCAAAAATACCTACATAGTAGAGCATTAGTATTTAATTTTATTAGTATGCAGTATAAACAGCATAAACATAAACAAAACGATGTATTGAATTAGTTTGTAAATTGTTTTGTATACATGTGCCGCAAAATATCACAATACAGGGGGCTAGGAATGTATATTGCCTCACTTCGCAGAAGGAAGGTCCATCTCTGGCAAACGAGGGAGTGTCAAATTACATGAACGGTCGAAATGACGAAGGGAGAGCATATATGGGCTAAGGTCGACTCACCGTACGTGTTTTTGGACTATAAACAGCGTTCCTAATGTGTAACATCTTGTTAGACTAATTAATCATAGTGTAATGTTAATTAGGAAGAGACCTTACGTCCATTTAACAAATAGTGTTGTATATATATTTAAGATATGCCCTCAGCAACAGGAAAATAAGTTATGTAAATAAGTTTATCGTACGATATTAGGAGATTGTGAAGGCGTTATCCCTAGTTAGATCAACGGGCAGCATGCGGCTAGGATATTTTGAATTCAGTGTCTAACGAAGAGCGGCTCAGTGTGCGCGTTGATTGTATTGCGTAGGTCTGGGAGGATTAAAGGACGCTTCACCAAACCTGCGTTTTATTCGGTCAAGAACAGTGCAGAGCGACACTCGAAGGATTCAGGAAACAAACTGTAGTTCATTTCTCGACGATACTGTGGCAAGTGTAAGGAGTGCTGCTGATCCAACCCTAACATCAAGATTGCAACGGTGTACGCGAAGTTAAGACTGCTTTACGAGGACTGTAGAGTAGAGCTTCGCGGTACAATACATTAAAATAAACAAATAAACAAATTACCTCTTAATCACTTCATTACTTTTCATTCTAATCTCTCCAACAACTGTAATGTTTGGGGTTCTACCATATCTAGGTTACTATAAATCGTACGTAGTACGATAGGCCCCAACATAAGCGGCGAAGTGTCGTCGACATAATTCGCCGTATACTAAACGTCCCTATACGAGTGGACGGAGGTCGCTAGGTCAGACCGGATAGTATTCTTTTCACTTGTCCCTGAATATTTCCTACAAGAGGTTGCTGCTTTCGTTTCGCGTGAGTAAATTTCTGGTATTAAATTAAAATATAGGATTCTGGCTTAGACCATCCTTTTTGTTCTTCTAGAGGTTTTTTTTTATTATAATGGATTGATCACCTCCGCTCTCAACCAAATCATCGATTGACGGAATCACCGTCGTATATACGCACTACTCGCGACGGTGATAGAACTGACCACGTACTCGCCCTTGAGGAATGTACTATAATTCTACTGTTCTGAAGACGAAAGTATCTGCACGACGTAACCGCAAAGATGCAGCACACGTGCGCCGGTGGATAGAATCAAGGTACAAGTACTCTAATTTTTCTGTGAGGTCTAGTCAGCTCTTTAGTTTTCGAGTATTCCAAATCTAATATAATCGAGAGTTTAAAACGTAGCAGAGGCGTAGGGCTCGAAAGTACTCTGAGGATAAGAAGCCGGTGAGAAACCGCATGGTAGTACCGTTTCATTCAAAACATAGTAGAAAATAATTCAATTAAAAATATCTCAAATTAAAAATAAGCTGAAATCTAAATAATTAAAAACTACGGAAAATTATCTGCCGCGTGTGGTGCGGCGCAAAGTCCAAAAAATGCATCAATGATCATGTCGATTATCAAGCATGTCTAAAAGGATAAATTGTGCTGATTAATATGTATCATAATGAGACACCGCAAATGTTAGTCTTTGTTAAATGATAAACCTTAAAATACATAACTTGTTGGAAATTAAATTGAATCCGCAATTATCCTAGCCATCCGTGAGGTATACGGAAATATTATTACTGTAAAATTATAATTAAGAAAAGGAAGCTGGAAGGCGTTTTTTTATGCAAAATTATAAATAACCATAGAACCCGCATTTTAGGGAAATAAATCATTAACTTTCATAAATATAGTCTTTTTCACTGAATCGGAAGGAGTTGCGACTTATTACGAATTAAGAACACGCCAAGTCGGCCACCAGCGTGTATTTACTACCAGCTATTCACCACCCACACCCTTCCGCTGAGCGAACCGGATAGCTGAGCTGGTGGCTTAGGACTTAGGCAGCGACACTGGAGGACAACCTCGGTGTCTGCACAGAGGTAAAGGACCGGGGACGCGCGAAAGGTGAGAAAGCCTCTCGAGAGGACCTGGGTATGGCGCCCGCTCGTCCTTAGGACGATACTCACTGAAGTTACCAACGATAGTAATATTACCCAGGGCTTCTCGAGACGCAGGAAGAAGAGCGCGCGTCCCGGGAACTTGTCTCCGGACTCCCTAGAGTCGCATTACCTCTTCAAGGTGAGGAGACCGGACCCCTGCACAACCAATAAGGAAAAATAACAAAGTCCAGTTTCAATAACAAAAATTATGATGAAACGGGTGGAGTATTTAATTGTATTTGTATTTAGTAAATACAAACAAAGTCGTGGATTAGTCTTGTTTTGTAAACATTATAATAAACAAGTGATTTCTTAATGAAGAACAACAAAGTTCAGTATTAATTAAATTTTATTTTTTTGATAATCAAACGGGTGGAGCGTATACCCATCCGGATGGGAGACCGATGTAGGGGTTCCAGTAGTCCCAGGGTCTGGCGTGCGCCCTGGCGAGGACGTCCACGTTGCCGATGACGGCGCCTGCGTATCCGTCGGCGGAGGCGGGGCCGCCGATGGCGTTCGAGTTGGCGACAGTGCCTGCGTTGCCCAGGCCAACGGTCGACCGGCCGGCCGAGTTGGCGGCGCCCAGGATGGCGTTCGCGTCCGCCGCCGAGTTGGCGTTGCCCACGATCGACGACGCTCCGCCTGACGCGTTCGCGTCGCCGAGCACAGCGGTCGACTGACCGGTCGCGCTCGCGTCGCCTTGCCCCACCACGCTGCCGGCCGCCGAGTTGGCGTTGCCCAGGACGGCGTCCGAAGCCGCGCCGGTGTTGACCCTGCCCACGGCGGCGACGCCTTGTGCTCGCGAGTTAGCGTCCTGTGGGTAGCACTGGCATAACGCCACCAGTAACGACAAACATACAGCCAATCTCGCTAATGCCATTTTCTGAAATACAAGACATGGAAGACCTTAAAACATAAAACACCATAAAGCAAGCGAACCTGCAGCCTTTAAAATGGTATTTTCGTGTACATCGACATATATGTACTGTGACACGATTGCTGTTTTCCCCGATAAATTCGCATTGCACTTTAAGTAAACAACAATACACACACGCATAAGATGCATGCAGCGCCATCTTGATGCAATTCACAAGCTTTGCAAGCTAGGACTGTCATATACGACATACGACTATCGTAGTATCTACAAGCGTACATTTGACACCGAATCCATTGTCGGCTAGTCGATTGCCACAAGTAAATCTTGTATTCAGTTATGAAAATGGATTTTAGGAAAAAGAATAATTTTAATTAAGTCGGTAAAAATAAAGAAAGATCAAATTATAAACCAGGATGCTAGGAAAATTAATACAATAATTTATTTGGGTATTATACAATTTTTATTACACAAAATCATGATTAACATTGGTAATTAAATTCCGTACGTAAAAACGCGGACACTTAGCCACATTAAATCAGATCCGTTTAACTAGAAATTAAATCTAGTATTTTATAAAAATACTGTAACAATTATTCAAATTAATAAAATAAATGTAAATTAAGCACCGGAAGCCAAAACGAGTCGAGTAGGCAATCAGTATGGAAGCGGTATAATGAGACGGCCATCTTTCCGGCTCTTCTTTTTCGAATTCGCAATTCAGCTGGTGCGGTCGATATTGATTGAGAATCCCGTGGTGCACGTAATTGGATAAATTAACCCGGTGAGTTTTGAAGCGGTTGTTCAATATTTAGATACAAGATGAATCCTTATCCGTTCGGTTGGGAAGGGATGGATTGAAGAGTGAGCCGACTCCCTAGGATTGGGCAAACTGACTCCTCATTTTCCTTCTCTCCCACTTATTGCTCCTGTATAATTACAGGGATTCTCCTATCGGATTAATCTTCTCCGTTGGACCATTCTCCCGCCGATCGACCTAACGCGTCGCAAGACGGTCGACCGCGGCCAACGAGGACATCATCGCACGTACGAGAGTGCCGCCCGTCGCATGTACATCGCCCGCCGTTTCCCGTGGGAAAGCAAGGCGTAGACCGGGAAGAGGAAGAACGGAGATCGGCCAGCCGAGGAGAAACGCGACTCCGTCGAAGATCGTCACCTCCTACATTCCCGTGTCCCCACGTGCTTCAATCCAATAATTCTTTTAGAATCCAATACTTTGTAAGCCGACCCTGGATAAGGATCGCACGTCTTTTGCTCTTCTTTCAATGATTCTAGTTTCTACTTTCTTTATATTCTCGTAATGGGGACTAAGATCCCAATAAATCGAATTCTAATAAAAACAAGTGACTTTTACTAAGGGGATTCTAGTTTCTACAGGTTACTATAGATTCTATAGGTCACCAAAGGTATCCCCCAACTATAAATGTCACAGTACATCCGACTTAAACGTCATTGACATTGATGCTGAATGTATATGTCAATGAGATATAAGTATATTTGAGATTGATATACGACTGGCGTGCCCCCTGGTGGACCGCTTTCAACCACAATCTTTTTAGCTCTTCCTATGACCAACTGATGCCTGCATCCCAATTTCAAAAACGTTCCTAATTTCATTACTTTTTGACGAGGATTTGATCGCAGAATAAAATTGCCCCAGCATTGGTTTCGTCTGGAATAGCAGCGACTTTGTTAGAAGGCGGACGAACTGCACTTTCTACCTTGAAAATGCCACTGAACATGCAAATCAACGAGACACCAGCTTGCAACATCGCCAAAAACAGTGATATGCGAGCCAATTAGCGGTGAAAAACAAAGATGTTGATGATCTCAACGCTTCCATTCAAAATTGAATTCAGGGAAAGTTGTTCGCTTTCAAATCGATTGATACAATTATCAACCAGGAAGAGGTAGTCAACTGTCCCACGGAATTTTTTAATTCGCTGGGATTTCCTGGATTGCCACCTCACATTTGCAATCGAAATTAGGCTCAGTCATCGTCATGCTGCGTAACATCAATCAATGTCGACAAATAGAATTGTCAACTACAACGGGCGAACCCGTCACCTCAGGAAGTTTTAACGATTAGTCTTTCTATCTCCCGTGAAGTGAGCGCAGAAGACTTGGACAAAGACTCCACCGTCAAGCTCCGCCACATACCCGTAAGAGGCCAACGCCTTAACCGCGAGATAACCAGGTGTGTTACCCAGCGGGCTTACACTCACGCCCTTACTTCCAATTCGGAGTTCGAGGTCGCTTGCGCGGTCCTCTCCCTTACGAAGCGGTGAAACGGTGTATACCGAATCTATCGCGGACCACGGCATCCTTTGCCCGGCTGTTCACCCAGAATCGGGTAGCCGATGGTCGTTTCAAGAGCAGTCTCCGTAAGGTCCGCAACCACCCCCGCTCTATAGGAAACAGTACTGCTTCCAGACTCCCCCGACTGTTAGTCAGAGTGCACAATCGATTGGCTTACGCCGCACGGTGCGCAGACCGTCCAGGAGCGCCAGAAGATCGATTCCTAAGGGAAACTAGCCCTAAGGCCAGAGTCCTGCCCGGGCTCGCACTTCATGCGTGGAGGCCGCCGGATGGGTGTTGACCCGTGAGTGTGACCAACCCTGAACAGAATGGGTCTTCGTGTCCAATCCAGCAAGCGGGCCCATTAGCTCCCGATCCATCATTAGCTCCGGATCTATCATTAGCTCCCATCCAATCAACGGATTTGCCATTCGATTTTAAACGGCTGCTATTCCGTGTGCGTCTGGCCTTCGCGATGAGAAATCACAATGCCAGTCGTTGGAAGTTTGCGGAATTAACTCGGAATTTCCGTATTTCGCACATGGACAACTGTATGTCCTGTGTTCGCGGGTTGGAAAGCCATATTTTTTGTTTATTTACATGCCAGAAAATAAAACGAAAAATATAGTTACCAGAATGTTATGTGTAAAAGCACAATTTATTGTCAAAACAATATATAATAACAACATTAAATATTTTTTGGTAAGTAGTTCAATGTTAAAATATAATCAACATACACATTTAAAAATATATTAATAATGTGTATACACCTAAGATTTATTAAACTAAAATTTCTAACATTTGATGATGTATGGTTAGTCTGTCATGACTCGATAAAGATTTTCTTAATATTTTTTGAATACCCTAAATATTTAATTCATATTTATTTCCATATTGATCAGATTGTAAAAGCTCAACGTTATGAAAGAGTAATGTTTTGTACAAATGATGTTTTCATCCTGGGTATTATTAAGCTATTTTCTAAAACTTGTCTTGTTCGTCTATGGATCTGAATTATTCCTAAATTTGAATTATTGTCCAATAAATGCTTTATAAGGGAAGTTTTTAAAAAAAGTTGCCTACAATCAAGTACTTTAGCTTCCATGTTGGTGGGATAACGATATGGTCTGCGGAGAAGAATTTTTATTATAAATTTCTGCGCAACTTGCAATGGCTCTAGCAGGGATTTACCACATCCACCCTAACCAATAAAGCCATAGGTAATAAGCAATTAACATACGTGCTTATTATGACTTAGTCTTCGTCTTAATCTGTTTTATGGAATTTTTAAACATGTTAATACGAAGTCTGACACTTCATAAGCCTCAATTACTGCAATATTGCAATATATATAAATATATATATATATATATATATATATATATATATATATATATATATATATATATATATATATATATATATATATATATATATATATATATATATATATATATATATATATATATATATATATATATATATATATATATATATATATATATATATATATATATATATATATATATATATATATATATATATATATATATATATATATGTATATATATATATATATATATATATATATATATATATATATATACACATATATATATATATATATATATATATATATATATATATATATATATATATATATATATATATATATATATATATATATATATATATATATATATATATATATATATATATATATATACATATATATATATATAGGCAAAAAATTTATATAAATAATAAAATTACCTTTTGTAGAGCGGAGTGGTATAAAATTTTAGTGGTATAAAAATGTTAGGTTATTAAATTGTTATTTAACACAAAAAATATTATTGCTAATTTCAAATATATCATGCTTTTAAAATGATACAAATTTTATTTTCTCACCTCGAAATATTCAAGAAGATACTCCTGTTGAGTTATTTTTCACCACTCTATTTAAATATAGAAATTTAATGATTTATTTTATCGTCCATGACATTGCCGGAGTCGTGTCAATAAAATAAAAACTATGAACACGATTTTGAAATCTTCGGTTTCTATTCGCATAATAAAAGCAACAGTACGAGCTATGGAAAATTATATGTTCCAACGGAATTGTATAAATAGGTGAGTTCACATTTTGTTTACCTCAATATAATTTGTAGAATTTCGACCAAAGTCCACAAAGTAAATTTTATTGGTCTTCGTCGTGTCATTATAGCATTAGATTGCTCAATGCCATAGTAATAGGGCGGTGTCGACTACAACGGGCGAAACCGTCACCCCAGGCTGGTATAACGATATGTGATCATTCTTTCAGCCGTGGGATGAACGTAGAAAACTTAGAGATAAGACAATCTACTGTCTAGCTCCGCCAACAAGCCCGTTAGAGGCCAACGCCTTACGGCGAGGCACCGGAAAATGTACCCAGCGGGAAGCTACCCCATTACTACCAGTTTTGGTAGGATATCTCCGTCTAGAGTAAACCTTTAGGATACCTCCGTCCTTCCGACTGGTTACGGGTCTGAAGTTGCTTAAGCGGCCTATAACAGCGGCAATTCAATTCAAATTTATTGCGGACCTGGGCGTCCTTTGCCCGTAGTGCCACAAGGGATCTGGTGGCTCAAGGTCATTT
This sequence comes from Micropterix aruncella, assembly GCA_944548615.1. Classification (NCBI taxonomy): domain Eukaryota; kingdom Metazoa; phylum Arthropoda; class Insecta; order Lepidoptera; family Micropterigidae; genus Micropterix; species Micropterix aruncella. The sequence continues at coordinate 23,469,008 of OX155972.1, forward strand.
CAAGAAAATCATGACAGCAGGTCAACAACCACCCCCGCTGCTTAGGAGACAGTATATTTTCATAGTCTCCAGACTCCTTCAGCAATTATAAAAAGTGCACAACCGATTGGCGTCGCCGAACGCTGCGCAAACGGTCCAGTAGCGCCGGGATGCAATGCCACCAGGAGAAACCGGTCCACCAGCTTGTTCGAGAGTTCGAGCCCTTATCACATAAGATTTGACTTTTTCGGCCCATCAACCGATTAGGAGGGAAAGTATTGTAAACGCGCTAAAAGTTTTATTCGAGATGAATACGGAAATATCAATTAAGACCATTTCCAGATTGAAGTATCTTTGTGTCTCTCCTCTATGTATGTATTCCTACGTCATACAGCCCAAACGCTTAGTCCAATTGAGCTGAAACTTGATAATGCAGGCATTACTTGTTCATGGCAAGAGTTGAAAAGATTGTGGTTGAAATCGGTCTACCAGGGAGAGCACTAGTCATATATCAATCTCGACATATTAGACTTAGAGACTTGAAATTTGGTACACAAATGCTTTGTTGGGCCAAAATCTCACTGAAAAACACACATTTTGGTTAGAATGTCTCGTATACAAGACACAATAATAATATTTAAATTCCGTCGCACATTTTAATCAAATATTAACGCCTCAGGCGACGGGGCTCGTTTTTTGGCTAAGAGTTAACCCTTCGGCTACGTAACGACCAAATTTGGTTGCACATCAGAACACCGTTGACTACGTAACGACCAATAATGACGGCTTGCTCCCGGAGCGCACAGTAATATTATTCTCTAATTCGAATGCATCCTAAATTCCATACCAAATATCTTATTATTACCATAGATACAGTTGGCCGCTAGAATAATTTCGCGCGTCATTTCGAGGATATTTCTGGTAAAATTCCATTGTCAAACATATTTTTTTTTTTTCGAGAAATCATTAAAAAAATGTTGGTGTTTATGAGCTAATATCTAAATATTTTTATAAGTAAATAAGCAAAACGAAATATTAACTTTGATAGAGAATCTAACAAATATCACGATAGTATTTACAATTTCTAATTAGGGTTCCGTATTTTTCCATAAGACAAGTACAAGTTCAAAATGCCGAGTTTTTTTTCACTTTTTTGACTCTCATATTTATTCATAATTATTTAATTGTTTTACAAAATGAGATTTCAATAGTCAATATACAACATTTCAATTCGATTATTGCAAAGTTATTGTTTTTATGATTGCTATAGTAGTTCCATAGTTATAGTACTTTTTGTCGAACGGGGCGATATTGCAAGAAATTCCAATAAATTGCCGCGGTCTGCTGTGAAATTATGCCGCTACTCGAAGGGTTAATGGATGGAACGTAACCTAACCAAGGTCGTCCGCCGACCAAGAGTTTGAGTTCGAAGCCTCTCATCGTTTTTTTAATTAAGAATTATATTCATATGAAATCAGTTCTTGGCTACTTACCGAGAAAGTCTCGGGGTGGTATTTCTTATACGAGTCGGTTATATAAGCGTGGAAAGAGATTGAAGCTTTTGCCAAAAATATTTTTTTTACACGCTTTTATTAGGTCGACCTGTATGTAACTAACTATGTAATGGAATCTAAGGTAACTAATTTAACCATCTTCCAAGGATAGTAACGTCATGAAAATTTGCAGCTGTATGTACCTAGTTCTGATGACAATACAATAATTTGGTACTGTCGAACTGATCTGATGATGGTGTCGGAAGATATGAACTGGAACTTCATGATGGAACATCATATCATAGCTGTGTTTGGACTTGTTAGAAAAGTCTTGGAATGAACTTTGACCACGATTAGGTTTCAAGGTCTGATGATGTGGTTTTTACGTGCATTTATAAAAGCGTGTTTTTAGTGTATTTTTTTAAACTAATAATTTATTTAATATGTATCTTGAAACACGTTCTTCGAGATGTCAAATTTTAAAGAAGCGATTTTTTTTATGTTTATTTTTTTATTGATAGGTAAAATGTCTCTGTCTTCGATCGCTTGCTTCTTGATGGTGGCCGTTGCGGCGGTGAACTGCTTCCCACAGCCGCAGGACTCCAACGCGGTCTCGCAGGGCACCGCGGGCGAGGGCCTCGTTAACACCGGCGCATCTTCGAGCGCGACGCTGGGAAACGCTAACTCGGCGTCGCTCGGCACGGTCGGCACCGGCAACGTGAACACCGACGCGGACTCGGCGGCGCTGTACGGCGACGCCAACGCGAGCTCCGCAGGCACCGCCGTGCACGGCCGCGTCGTCTCGGGGGCGAACGCCGGCGCCATCCACGGCGCCGCCAACTCGGCGTCGGACGGTGCGGTCGGTGTCGGCTCCGTGGACTCCAACGCTGAGTCCAACGCTAAAGGCGGACCAGCCTCCGCCAGGTCCACCGGATCTGCGGTCAGCGGCGTCGTCAACACCCGCGCGGTCGCCAGATCCGCACCCCTGTACTACCGCCTTCCAGTCGTCGCCTATTAAACACCTGACTGACAGTACTTAACACAATTAAATAGGTCGTTACCATTATCACTATTTGTTTTATTATACACTGGATGATAGATCTTGCATTCAATTAAAAATAAGCAAATAATTAAAACACATTTTTAAAAACAAGCTTTTATCAAACGAACTTATAACGGGCTATCATAATTGAATGTTATACAGAACTTCGTGTTTGTGATGTTGACCGTTGAGGAGCTCCCTCGTTGGAAGCCAACCCTGGGTGCAGCAAGCCCTGTCATTGTGAAACTTAAAACAGCCTATCATAATTGAATGCGTATACAAAATTTCGTGTCTGTCCTGTTGTCCGTTGAGGAGTCCCCTTGTCGGGAGCTAACCCTTGGCGCAGCAGCAATGTCATGGTGAAACTTAGAACGGGCTATCATAATTGAATGAGTATACAAAATTTCATGACTATGCTGTTGACCGTTGAGGAGTCCTCCCATCGGGAGCCAACCCTGGACTAGACAGCCATGTCATGATGAAACTTATAACGGGTTATCACAATTGAATGCGTATACAAAATTTCGTGTCTGTGCTGTTGACCGTTGAGGATTCCCCTCGTCGGGAGCCAATCCTGGATGCAGAATCGGGTCATGCTTACCATAAAAATGCATTGTCATCGGAACTGAACCAACATGTAAAATGGTTTTAATTCTGCTTGCAAGATTAGACCTAAACAAACATACTGACAAACATTGCAAGGTAAATATAAGCGTATAATAACAAAGGAGGATGCAACAAAACATTCCCACCGCCTATAATAAAACACACTCACCGCTTACATTGTAGGAGTAAACGCGCCTGAAAGTTTTCGAAGTCAGTTTAAGGCCTTAATGTCCAAGGCAATGAGCAACTTTTTTGAGTCCAAATTTTAAATTGGTTCCTTATCGAGGGATTCACTAAGAAACTTTTTTTAATTAATTCTTATATTTTTCAAAAAACTCATTAAACTAAAATTCCTCAGATATGGTCTTTCCCGGGTATCATGTCGCCTTAACGCGGGTGGAGCCGCGGGCACAGTTAGTATACTTATAAAGATCCACAGACTGCCTAAATATACACTACACACAATAATAAAAAAAATATTTAGTTTTTTTATTCAACAACCCATGGTTTAATAGTGTCTATTCGAAAGAGTGTGATGGAGATTAATGTACTTGCTGAAAACCCTTCAAATATTGTTATTTCTATATAACAAACCCATTTTAATAAGATTATTAACTATTAAAATTTACAAAATCATCCGAATAAACAAAACTTTGAATGTGTATAACTCCAATACGCCATGGATTGATTAGTTGAACTTTTATAATTTTACTTCTATACGTAAGCACAATTGAATAGTATATGTCTCTATTTGTTACACTTGTCACGAGGGTTTTCGTCGTAGAAAGAAACTCGCGATCGATATTCAAATTGCAGTAGTTTATTCCAAAAGTCGTGTACAAAGTGAATTGATTACGCTTCAATCCTATCGCCTATATATACTAGTCGCCGGGCGGCGATCGCCCCATCTCCCTCTTGTCTCCGCTGTCTCCTTCACTCGGGTCGACCGCCCGATATACACACCGGCGGGGGGCACCGTACTTCAGTCGTCCGCCGTTGGCCCCCGCGAGCTGACGTCCCGTGGGCGGCGCTTGAGCTGCAATTGTGTCGTGTTTCGCACATTAGATTTTCGCACGTTTACCGCTTTAGGACGCCACCAGCGATCCCTCCCCCGACCTACTTTGCATTAAGTAGCCACCGGAAGTAAGGCTCCCGTCCGGAAAGTCGCTGGAAGCGGTCGTGTGAGCGCGCTAGTTTTTCGTGTTTTGAGTTCGTACTGCGTCGCGGCGCCCTCAGTTGAAACCTTCCCCTTCACCACCAGTCTCCGGACTGCCGTGGCACAAGATGAAAAGCTCTCTGCTGAGAAGTCGCTGCGATGTGGTTTTCGTTGTTTGTGGTGACGTTTTGCGTGCGAAACACGGCGGTTAGATTCGCGACGGTTTGTACTTTCTCTCTCATTTATCTCGATGTTTGCCTTTAGCTTCTCGTTGACGGCTTGATTGTGATGATTAAAATAAACGCCTCGTTGGAGGCACTTAAGACGTGTGTTGATTATTGGGCGTTCGGGGTAGGTAATCCTAGTGATGGCATTGCACATCGCCATCTCCTTAATTCCGGTGTCGCCATTGCACCTCGGTGACACCACCTTCCTGCCGCTTTCGGGT